>JACCGJ010005188.1:0-11500 GCA_013407085.1 Atriophallophorus winterbourni | reverse complement strand
GGTTGTTGGCCTCCTTCGGTTGATAACGACCAAGAATGTATATCGTATAAAATCGAAGTTATTTGGACAATTTTATTTCCCTCCATAAAGTTCGAAGTTGGAGTAAAAATCATTCCAGGTTTGACATGAAGTGGGAGAAATCTCGGTCATGTATGCAGGTCTCAGTGATTTAAATTAACTCTTACTTTGACAAATTGAGGATCAACTCAACATTTGACCCTGAAGAAAAATTTCTTCAGTGTTGTGAATCGTTTGCCACAGAGAATTATTATTATTACACAAGTCTTTACAGACGATGTGCCAACAAGTATACCATGAAGAGGGTACATGATGAAAGAAAAAAAGGGAAAAAAGGGGATTTTTTGTCTGTTTAAATATGCCGTTTTTGACCTTTTTTATCTTTTTGTCATTCCGCGTGTCCGTATCTCCGTTGCATCTGCTCGGATTTATACCGTTTAAAGTATTCTGTCTACCACTCGACGACGCCTATCGGATTTCATACTTTTCGATCGCTCAAGTCGAACTATAGCAAAGTTACCAGTTTGGACGGAAAAGGCCAATTTGTTCACGCGTACAAAGATTCTCGCAGAACAAGCTACCCTGTGGATTTTGCTATCATTAGAAACATCACATTGAGCTACAGGTTTTGACACCTTGCTCCATATTCTATCTTCTGTAATCACCGAGTTATCGAGGATTATTTGTTCAATGCCGAAACCACGCCAGCAACCACTGGCAGCTCACTCAATTCGCAAAACACCAGTTATCGATCAACCGGCAAGCCCTACGCAGCCCACGAACATGTGCGAACGTGTAACGAGGTCCACCGCCAAACAAACAAATCGATCGATCTTGCTGTGACCGCGACACGGGATCCGTGTGACCTCTGCATCACATGTCTAACCCCGGTAAGCGTTGATAGCGTTTCAGTTAAATGTACTTTTTGCGGGTTCCGTCAACACGCGTCATGTGACAACAATTTGACTGATGACTGTGTGCGTCTTGTGAACGACGAGAAACATCCATCAGTTTGTTTTGTTTGTATTAACTGTAGACAATCTAATGAAGGCGTTCGCCACAACACTAAAGACACCGTTTGTAGGACAATATCAGCTCTCGATTTAGAGAAATCTAAAGACTTTGAAGACAAAATTGAAAAACGAATGTTTGCTCTAGAGCAAAGTCTACAGCGAGTTGAATTTGCTATAATCGCGAATGAACAGGTTTTTCATGCATCATCGCCCGTAGTGGAAATCACCACAAAAGTCAACTTTGGTTAGTGGTGCATCTTCTGTGATTAGTGGTGATCCAATGCGACAACAAAGGAGCCATAGAGATGATTTCGTTACTAAGTCGCGTAAGACAGCATCTGCTGTGAATGTAAAAAGGAAAACGAATACAGTCAACAGTGAGACACCTCATCGACCGCACCGGTGCAACCTGCTTGTGGTTTAATGAAGAAGACCCATAGTCTCAGCGTAATTTGCACAAACGTTCCTGAAACAAATGATGCACTGTTCGACGACAAGAAAAAGCACGATTTAGCCGAATGGAGCAGACTCTGTGATATGATGAACCTGGTTCCCATTAAACCCTCATCTATAGTTCGTTTAAGTCGACACCCGAAATCACCCCATCAGGGTGATCCGAGATTACTCAAGGTGATATTGGAGAACGAAAACGACCTGGAAAACATACTATTAGACTCATACTTATTAAGGAGTGTTGCTGGCTCAAAAATCCGTATTTTCGCTGATCTCCCATGGTGGGAACGAAAATCAAAAGCCTCCGATCGGGCATCAGCAAGAAGTTTAAGAAGTTTAGTACTGCTTGGTGTTCCTGAGTGTGCTGAAAACCTAGCACCTAATCAAACAGAAAAACATGATAGACAACAATGGAAGTTTATATCCGAAACTATCGATGTAAATGAAACTGTCGCAATAGATACGTTCAGGATACCCAAGTCCATCCAATACAAAGGGGATGGACCCCGACCGCTTAAAATCACCTTCCTGACTAGGAATATGGCTGATTTAATTCGAGCACAGTGGACTCAAAACAGTCGCAAGCTACCAAGTGGTGTCAGAATGAGTGCTCCGAAAACAAATAAACTAGATCCTGCAGACAGTATACCACTCACAAGCCCAAGTCAAGTCATTTCAATTAGCTCTCCAAAAACGATCTGTGTCCGACTCATGCCGAGTCGGAAAAGTAGAAACGACTTCAACGCCTCAGCTGTATACTGTGAACCGGATTGAATTTATGCATACTAACCCTCAATCTTTGCCAAACATATCACAACTTGGAACTAAAACTAGTCTTCCACATTGTCCATCATTGTTAACCCATAGAACCATTAAGTGTCTCTATACAAACGCGCAGTGTCTGAGAAACAAAATACAGGAGCTTGATACCGTATGTACACAGCACTCACCGGACTTAGTTGCAATTACCGAAACATGGTTTGAACATAATTTATCAGACAATGAATTGGCATTGAAAGGAATGTCTCTTCTCCGTCAAGACCGTGCGGGACGCGGCGGTGGCGTAGCACTTTACTACAACCAACAGTTATCCTGCAGAGAAATTGACGATATTGACCTACGTGTACAGGATACTCTGTGGTGCTCAATTAATCTGACTACTGGAGATGATTGCATTGTTGGCGTGATTTATCGGGCTCCAAGCGCAAGTGACGCGCACAATGTTGAACTACTCCAGAAAATTCGACTTCTGGCTGCCAGATTTCAAACGCCACTCCTGGTTATGGGAGACTTCAACCTTCCAAACTTGATGAAGAAAAACGCTCTCTCGACGAATTCGCTCGACGATGCGTTTCAAGAACTGATCTTCGATATTCCTTTTTATAACCACGTATTTGATAACACTAGATATAGAGATGGTAACATGCCATCCGTCCTGGATCTAATACTAACGAGTGAGGAACACGCCGTCGAAAATCTCGGCTACGAAACTCCATTGGGTTCTAGCGACCACCTGGTCCTCTTATTCGATTATGTTTGTCAAGCTGAGAGAATGAACGACATCAACAAAACAAAACTACAACTGGATATTGGAAGTCTTCACAATGCTCTTCGAACGATTTCTGACTGGAAACCAGACACCACGGACGTGCATCGTTCTTGGGTAAACTTCATAGAGAAGCTGTGTGATGAAATAAACCTACATTCCAGATTTGTGCCAAAGACAGCGAAAAAACTATTTACCTTCACGTTGAGAAGCCGCACAAGGAAGTGGATTAAGATACGCAACGATGCATGGAGAAACTATGTCCAGAATCCGATGCCCGATAATTGGGAAACATATCGTCTGTTGAGGAACAAGGTCACCTCTCATATCACCGAGGATAAGCAGTCTCATCATGCAAGACTACTGACCATGATGGAGCGGAACCCCAAAGTCCTGTACCAGATCGTTAACACTACATCAAAAATTAAGCCAAGAATCTCAGCACTACGCACACCAAATGGTCTAACTACGACTGCGTTCGAGGCTGCCGAAGTTCTTGCAGGTTACTACTGCAAAGTGTTTTGCCCCGAGGAATCAGTGCATCTTACACCGCATTCGATTGGCTTTTCCAATGAAATACTAAATGAAATCTCAATAAACAATGAGTGTGTCATGCTCAAACTTCTTCGTTTGAATACCGCAAAGTCACCAGGAGCAGATGGAATCACTCCTTTTATCCTCAAACGATGTGCATCCTCATTGTGTGGTCCACTCAGCACATTATTCCAAATTTCGCTCGAAAATAGTATCGTTCCCGCTGAATGGAAATCTGGCATCATCACACCAATCTACAAGGGCGGGAGTCGATCTGACGCTGCGAACTATAGACCAGTTACGTTGTTGCCAGTAATTTCTAAAGTGCTAGAGAGTTTAGTAGCGGAAAAGAGCACCCATCACCTCGAAAACAATAGACTGCTTGCGACTGAACAGCACGGTTTCAGGAAACATCACTCATGTCTATCTAACCTCTTGCTCACCTTAAACGACTGGACTGAGTGTGTGGACAATGGTTACTCCATCCCCGCATGCTTTTTAGACATGTCAAAGGCTTTCGACCGCGTCAATCATAGTATTTTAATCCAGAAACTTGAATTGCACGGGATAACAGGAAAACTTCTTGCTTGGCTAGAAAACTATTTACGCGACAGGAGTGCCCAAGTCAGAGTTGACGGCGCCTTATCGAAATCATTTAAAATTACGAGCGAAGTGCCCCAGGGTTCGGTCCTCGGACCGATTTTGTTTTTGATCTACGCAAACGACATTCCCGAGCGTGTTAAATGCAAGATTATGTTATTTGCAGACGATATAAAGCTTTGGAGAAGCATACGTACAAATGATGACTGTGGAACTTTGCAGAAGGATCTAAACACATTGCACGATTGGTCTCTGAGAAACAAACTACCCTTCAACTTCCAAAAGTGCAAGATCTTAAACATTGGAAAGACTGTGAATTACAACTACACTCTTGGGTCCCACCAACTAGTCTGGACAACTGAAGAGAAGGATTTGGGTGTTTGGACCAGTTCAAGTCTTAAGACTTCACTGCAGTGCAAAGCGGCATACAAAAAGGCGTCACAAGTATTGGCGTTATTGAGACGAATTTTTGGCAGATTCTCCAATCAGTCGGTGCCCCGTATCATGAACACCTATCTGAGACCAGCGATGGAGTACGCTGTTCAGGCTTGGTCACCCTGGATTCAGAAAGACATAAATCTTCTGCAGCGTATTAACCACCGAACCACAAAGCTTGTACCTATCTGCTAAACCATATGAAGAACGTTTGAGGAGTCTCAATCTTTTCAACTTTCGCTGTCGTCGACTAAAAGGTGACCTCATACTGATGTACAATATTATGCACGTCCCTAACCATCCCTTGTCCAAACTTTTCACACGCTCGCCACCCCGTGCCAGTCGGAAACACGAACTTTCAGTGCTTATTCCCACTTCAAGACTGAACTGTCGATAATATTCGTATGCTGTACGTGTAAGTTTCACATGGAACACCCTCCCCTCCACTGTTACACACTCAGCCAACCTGGATATTTTAAAGCTAATTTGGACAAATACTTGAGAGACAACCCAAACTTTGATACGATTTACACTACATGAGTTTTCCTGTTCTTCTTTTTTATTGTATATACCTCATAACTCCATCCTATGGTTATTGTTAAGCTAAATGCTTTTTAGACTATTACAACTTTGAATCACTTTGAATCACTTTGAATCACGATGTTCAAACACAGAATCACATAGTGATTCCTGGTCAAGATCCGTTAATATCTCTCGTGCCTCAAACCTCAATTATTCCGCTTCGTACTGAATCCAAAAACACAAATATTCAACAGTTACAATGACAACGAGGTATCGCAACTTCAAATAGCGCGGGAACGGGCAAATAAAGATAACACAAAAATACTCTCAATAACGAATAAAGTGAAGTAGTTCGGTAAAACAAAAATGGTTAAAGTATACAGCCTGTCGGTCTTATTTTGGCTGCTCAACTAAATTTCAGATCATGATCAAGAGTTCTCTAGCGACGGATTGCAATATATCTGCAACCACATCTTGAATGTGTATGACCTCTTGTATGCGCACTCTATGAAATATGCAAGTAAATGAATCGATAGCACCTTACATAGATAAGAAAGATATTTTTGTCAATTTTGTTGATGTTCTTAAGCGTTTGTGATTTTTGAGGAAATTAATTGTTAGCCAATCACCCGTGCACGTATTTTTACAAACGATCTTGAGAACAACAATTAGCACTCGATTGGAATTTGCTTGGGACCGATCGTGTATTCATAATGCAAAGAAATTTGAGTGCAATAGGTTTAGCGGTTTTTGGTTAAGGTTTCATTTCTGACACAGAAGCTTCGTCAGACCAAGGATGATAGTCAGGACAGGGAACATGTTTAAGTGGTTGTCAAACCCCACCACTGATTTGACCTTAGCACTAAACAGCCTATAGTACGCATACACTGTGTCACGTCTCGTGGGAATAACCAGGATCAGTGGCCGATTTTCCACACAGTGTGTATCCACGTCAATCTAATACAAGTGATCACGGTCAATGTTAGTCGTTACAGCGGCTCACATGCGTAAAAGTACATAACTAACGGGGCTAAGGTTAAGCTATTTTTGTAGAAATACAAAAATCTAATTAACTATTACATATAAGTTGAATAACAACTATTTTCCTTCGAATCAGTGCCGAGCGCCAGATTGTGGAGATTTCTGCCCCATCCACCTTATTGACCGCCAGTAGACCTGCCTTGGCAGTTTCGTCCGACTCCCCATGTAGGCGTTCGCTATACGGTTTAATACCGCGTCTCAATATTGCCAAATTGTCTAGATCTACACTGTGTCCCGTATCTAAAACGTGCTCCATCAAGGCGAAATCACGAATAAGGGATTGATATTCCCTCGCATCCTGGGTCTGTCTCTGGACACGCTTTCGGTGTTCTTCGATTCTATTATGAATTCCGGTGGATGTCTGCCCTATGTAAACTCCCGGACAGTCCGTACAGTTGATTATGTAGATGCTATTCGTAACGCTAGATAAAGGTGTCTTATCCTTGAGGTGCATCAGAACCGAACGGATAGTTTTCCCATTCTTATAAGTTACTCGCACGTCTTTTTGGTTCAAGATTCTACGTATAGCTTCAGATGTGCAATTTACATACGTTATACAAACTGTATCTCGCCAATTTTTCTCGGATTTTTCTGATCGGTATTTTACCTTCATCAATTGAAGTTTTACAAACTATATGGATAACCGTGGTCTATGAGCCTTTGGCTCGCTTCACGGTGCGCCTGTTTTCGGTCTCTTTCGGCGCTGCAAAAGTGTTCTATCTTATGGAAAATGGAACAAGCTATGGAACTGAAGACCTGTCTTGGATGAGCGGAAGTGTATCGTAGTACCTTATCTGTGTCAATAGTTTTCCGATAGACAGAAATTTTTATTTTCTCGTCTACTTTTTGTGCTAAACTTTCCAAAAAAGGAAGAGTGCCTGTGCAGGATTCCACTCCCTTTGTGACAGTAATACTTGGGTCTATTTCATTTAAATAGTTGAAGAAGGCCTCTAACTGACCGCGCTTGATGATAACAAATGTGTCATCAACATAGCGCCACCATAATTTTAACTTAAGCCCTTCATTGTTAAGAGCTTTGTTGCGAAATGCTCCATATACATGTTCACATGTACTGGAGATATCGGTGCACCAATTGCCAACCCTTCTTTTTGTCTATATAATTGCCCATTATGTGGTTCATACTTAGGCAGAACGATACACCGTTGATAATTTGCTGGACGCTCTAGTTTTTGCGATCTGACAAACTGGCATTCGATTCTAAGGCCCGTCTAGCTAGTTGTAACGCAGCACTTACGAAAATTAAACGTTAAGAAATTTCAAGGACCAGACTAGATAACTCAAAAGTTGTTTAAAACTGGCCATGCGCAGCACTCGTACCCTCTTTCCTGCATGTTTAATAATTTGCTTCACGCTGGTGCGGTGCCAAAAGACTGGAAACTGGGACAAATAACACCCAGGCCGGTGATATTGCTGTTTTCAGTATCAAACGTTGTTGAGCGAATAATAACAGCAGAAATAATGCAAAATCTGAAAACTAACGAACATTCGACAGTTGCACAACACATGGATTTCGCAGAAATAGTTCTTGTCTAACAAATTTGCTGACAAGCTTAGAAGATTGGATGCGTAGATGCATGAGGCTGCATTTATGCTTGCAACCTGGACATTTCTAAAGTTTCGACAGAGTTGATCATAATTTACTCTTGAACAAGCTAAAAAAACACGGTACTGTTGGAAGACTATATGGATTGATACGTGATTACCTCAGCAGCAGACACATCAGAGTTCGCTTTGGACGGTCTATCATCGAAGATAATCGATGTCACTTGTGGTGTTACACAAGGATCAGTGATTTGAAAAATACTGTTCCTGATATATATGAAAGATATGCCACTACCAAATGATAGTAAGATGGTTCTGTTTGCTGATGATTGTCTTCTGCACCAAAACAATTTGAATGCTTTGTACAACTGGTCATCCGAAAATATACTGCCGTTGAATATGCAAAAGTCTAAGATCACTAAGATCGGTCGTGACTTTGGCTTTTCCTGTCCATATAAGCTCGGCGACAAAATCCTGGTGTACACCTTGGAAGAAAAGTACCTGGTGTGTTTGAAAATGGTCTATAATGCGAAGCCGTTTACAAAAGCGCGTCTCGGCTGCTCGGTATGCTATGGCGGATATTTGAACCCCCCGCGGTGTTTCCCTATTGTGATGAACACATATATAAACCCGATTTTAGAATATGCTGCATAACCTTCGACACTATGGCTCCATAAAGAAATTTTACTTCTGGATCTCATATTTCAGAGAGCTTCTAAGCTTGTTAATGTACTCGTAAATTCGTTATACGCCCAGCGACTCAGAATACTGGAGATGAGGACACTTGCACAAAGGAGAATGTGAGGTGATCTCATCCTCGCATACAAAATACTCACTACTGTTTCCCACCCCCTGGATATATTATTCCATCTTCGAACTTCCAGCAACAGCTGCGGTCATGGTTGCAATTTGGAAGTACTACACTCCAAACAGAACTGCCACCGGTATTTTATTCAGTGCGTGTGCGCTTTGTTTCGAATTCCCTACCAGCCGAATTGGTAAGCTCAAACAGTTTATCTATATTCAAATCGAAACTTGACGATTATATGAGTTAATCCAAATTTTGCCCCAAACTATTAATAAACTATCTTAGCCCATTGATTTTGAGTTTATTTATACATAAGTATAGATTTATACATATAGTTCGATTCGACGGTTATTGCAAAGTCAATTGCTTTCTCAACCATAAATCTTGAATATTGAGTCTTGAATCTAGCAAATATTTTACGGCGAATCAAAAGGAATCCGTTTTAATTATTTCCGTTCAACTACTAACTTTCGATCAGTACTAATGTTGTTCAAACGGAAAAGTGCATATGCTGCCTTTGGCTACTGAGCGTAAACCACACCGACAGCCTACAAATGCCGCCGTGCTAAGGAGGACTGGCAGTCGTTGTGAGCGTTTCCGAAGTGTTTCCTCCTCTAGAGTCGGACTGTGTAGTCATTTGATTTACTGCGCAGAATGAAATCATATTGCGCATGAATTGTAGATCTTAACTCAGAACTCAGATACTCTGAATGTTTTATGGTAGAAAAGGCAGTCAGCTTAATAATAACCAAAGTATTACAAACTATATGGAGTAAAAATAGTAAATATTCCAAAAACTATTATGGGCATTCAAAAACCGCAGGGTTCGCTATGGACTCATCGATTTTTAAGCTGAAACCTCAGATGATTCCGAACGTAGGATTTCTTCAGGCAGAATGTTACATGTGAAACAAATTCTGGCCTATAAATAATTACGATGAGTATCAAAGAATGCTGAATGCCTAAAGCCTTTGAATGTTTACTTGTTAGAGAAAGGTCAATGGGCTTAAATAAGTGTTTTAGTGGATGATTTTCAGTGTGCATAATTATAAAGAACATCAGGAGGTCACTTCGTATCTGGCCTTGTGTAAAATAATGTAGATTTAATTTTGACATTCGCTCTAGTAATGGCAACTTTCTGTAACGGGAGACCAAATTTGTCGCACGATGATAAATCCTGCCAAGTAGTTCGATATTAATCTTCAGTCATGGTGTCCCGGGCTGAATGGAATATTCCATAACAGGACGTACATACGTATTAATTAACCGAGCTCTTCGAGCTTTTGGATTAAAATTTCATGGTTGACTCTATCGAAAGCTTTGAAAATATCGATGTAGCAAGCATGTAAAGCCTCACCTCCGTCTAATGCCTTGGTCCAATCCATGTACGTTGTAAGAAGGTCAGAGAAACAGGATCGATTTCTTCGAAAACCTTATTGTGCTTCGGTCAAAATATATTCTATATTCTAAATCTTCTCTTATGCGTGCAATGTCAATCCGCTCCAATAATTTAGAGATTACCGGAAGTAGCGTTACTGGTCTATAGTTTACTGTGTCTGAACGGCTATTTTTGAGAGAGTGTATATTTTTACTCCATATATCTCGTCATCCTATGTTTATTGTTAAACTTACTGCTTTTTCAACCATAAAATATTCCGAGTTCTGAGTTATCGACTGAAGCACAATTATTGACGGGCACAAGCTTCTGTAGCTCAGTTCTGCATGATGGAGCCCCGACATGTTTCCTCTCATGAAGTTCCGAAACACTCTATTATAATGCAAGTACCCTTTTGAAAATGAACATAGTGATACTATATGATGAGTACAATTTTTTGTAACAATCTCTCCTACAACGTTCGCGGTTTAACCTATTACCCGGTAAAATTATCGATAAAGTTCAATATTGAGCTAATAAATATATCGGATTTATTGAGTAAAATTCGAGAAATGTGCGTCGAACATATAATATGAATCATTATTCATAAGTATTTGGAACTCAGCTTAACCACGAAACAGCCATGTAGAAATTCTCGAACAAAGTAAATAATTAGCTTTGTTTTAGTCAGAAAGTCATGTTTAAGAACTGGATGAAAACCCTGAAACATGTGCACGTGTGAGCGAATTTCACACATCAAAAAGCCGGTAAATTACAACGCTCGCTCGTTGGAAATAAAGTCACGAAGACAGCTTATTTAGCTGGTATTTGAACATTTACTGTGCTACCCAATTCCTCACAGATTCAACAAGCTCTTGAGCAAATATTGTTCTACTGGCGAGAACAATCCCCAAATTGCGGATAGAATATATCCACAAAATCTGGTCGTTTACGCTGTTCTTTTACTCCACCTATTGCAATACAATTTACTGTCATGCCCAGCTGTTCTCTCAGTTTAAGTTGAGCGGAACAGTTTTATAAACATCTAATTCTATATGTAGCTCAAATTCCACGCTCTTTATAGTCAAATATTTGCCCGTTTGTGAAGATTTCTAAAGGCAGTTTTAAACTTCTTTGTTTGCAGCCCTATGGTGCATACATGAAAAGCAGATTTAAGTCAAATTAAAACACGTATGTAGCTACTATTTCGCCGCAAATTCCGATAGAGTTTGTAGAAGCATACGCGCGTTTTTTTATCAGCTCAGAAGTTAAAATGTTGCCATAAATTAACTCGACGGTTTTTTAAATCTCGAGTATTCATTAGCCGAAAGCCGCAATCGTTCGTCGCTTGATTGCATATTATAATGATGGATTCAAACAAAGCGATAATAGACACCACTATGAAAAACTCCAGTTTTTAATTATTGCAGAAAAGTAATAATTCCTTGAATACTTCTCAAGCGATGAATCTAAACAGGTGCGAATAATTTACATGTAACTAATGTAATTTGTCTTCTTGTTAGAATGCTCCAACGGTTAAACGCTTGTACATTTGAATTCAGCTTTGTCAATGTATCTGACAAATTGAAGTC
>JACCGJ010005187.1:0-23259 GCA_013407085.1 Atriophallophorus winterbourni | reverse complement strand
TATGGAGACGAGTTCCTCCAGTACTTCCGATTAGTAGGTGAGTTGAGGACTCGTGGACATGACTTTAGGTTCCAGAAGCCTAGAAGGATGAAGCTGAGTGATGCGAGCACGCTATCCACGCGAGTGGTGAACACTTGGAACTCTCTACCAAAAGGGCTCCTTTCTCTACCATCTGAACAGCTATTCAAAAGCGCGTTGGATCAGCATTTGTTGAGACGAATGGACTTGATCCCGCCCACAGAGTGATATGAAATGTGTTCCTCTACTCTCAGTGTTTGCTTGTCAGCAGAAGTCACCCACGTCTATTACTGTGATGAAGCTCAAACGAGATTTTAACCCTTCTACTTTCGATTCAGAAGAAGAAGAAGAAAAAAGTTGAAGTGCGCTTAATTTAAAAGTACAGTAGTATTTACATCTCGTTACATCTGGCTTCTTACACTATTGCAAGCAATTGGGAACACCTACCCCATTCACCAGCAACGCGGCAATTTGAATATTATTGCTTGTGACAGATTTTTTCTGTTTTTGTCATCATGGTTGTTAAATCAAAAACGAAATTTGTTCTAACGTTAAGGATACTCGAAAATCCGGTAAGAGTAAAACAACGGGTAAAAGCCAAATTACTGATAAATCGAATAGTTCTTGTGTTTATCCTATGTGTTCTACTACTGTTCTCGAATAGTTCAATAGTATATTTATGGTATAGTAAGCACATAGCTTCAAATAACCACAGGATGTGTTTCAATAGTTCAATAGTGTATTACGGTATAAAAAAGCTAAGAGCTTGTACAAACCGCAGGATAGATAGAGCGGTGGGTCGAAAAAGCAAAGATAGAAATGTTTGAGTTTCCAAGGCCTTATAGCGGGCCTCATTCGCGTTTAGCCTGCACCATCAATGGATTTTTGTGGCATTTGGACAGGTAGGGCGTCAACCCGGGACACAGCTACCCACCACATCCTCCGGAACAGGGTCAGTTGAAACTGCGTGTATACGGACTTCCGATACTGGGATCTGGAAGAGCAATGAAACTGACAAAGAGTTAGCGGGGTTGTGAGGAAAATGCAAATGGCACAGAAAGAGAACTTACCGTTGCCACGAGCTAGTGAGTTTTGGGGAAAAATGCGGTAGGGTTTGTAAAAAAATGAAAATAGTGTTTACGGGGTACTTGTGTCTTGGGAGTGGGAGATTTCATGGAGGTGAGAATCGAGGAGACCTTTGAATGAACCGAGAGAAGCGACCTCAAAAAGCGTGCCTGGAAGAGTGTTCCACTGACTGCATACTCTCACAGAGAAAAAGCTGTGTCGACATTCAAGCCTGCTCTGTTGATGTAACAGTTTGAGCTCATGTCCTCGGAGGTTAGTGCTTGGAGAGGGAACGAATAGGGAGTTGCATGGATGGGAGGGGTCAGTCAAGATCCGGTGGGTAAGTAACATGTCACCGCGGTGAAGACGGTAGGTAACGGAGAATATATCTAAACTGCGTAACCTTTCCTCGTAAGACATGTTGTGCATACCACGGACAAGCTTTGTCGCACGTCTCTGGGCTTTTTCGAGAAGGGACACGTCTTTGCATAGCCAAGGATGCCAAGCCTGTACTGCGTATTCCAAGTGTGGACGGATGTAGACATTCAGCAGTGTCGGGAAGAGAAACCGGTCAAACCTGCCTAAAGCGCGGCGAAGTAAGCCAGTGTTGCGATTGGCTACTGCTGCGGCTCGTTCGCATTGCGTGGTGCAACCGAGATCGTGCTGGATGATGATGCCGAGATCCTTTTCTTGTCGAACACTCTGAAGTACTGTTGAGCCCAAACTGTAAGCGACCGGATCTGAGTGTCGGATGGGGAGAACGCTACACTTGGAGGTGTTAAATGGGAGATGATTCCTCAAAGACCAGCTGTGTAAACGATCTAAGTCATCTTGTAGGACGTGTGAATCCCTTGGCGATTTGAGTGAGCGCCAGATTTTGACATCGTCCGCAAATAGGAGGAACGGCGATTCAATGTTTTGGCCAATATCATTGATGAAAATGATGAAGAGTCGGGGACCAAGAACGGAGCCTTGTGGCAGACCGCACTTGATTGGGAAGCGGGCAGAATAGCAGTCACGCACACGAACACAGAGGGAGCGGTCGCGAAGAAAGTACTTCATCTAGGACAATAAGGATGACCTAACGCCGCAGGCAGCGAGTTTAAGTAAAAGAATGTCGTGGTCGACGCGGTCGAATGTCTTGGAGAAATCCAGAAATACTGCATCGACACCAATGCCTTCGTCCACAGATTTCGTCCAGGCATCCCGTGCGAGAAGCAAGTTGGAAGTGCATGAACGGTTGGCGCGAAAGCCGTGTTGTTGTGTGATTAAAAGTCGATTTGTTTCCAGATGTGAAACAAGGTGGTCAGAGATTATGCTCTCCATGACTTTAGAAATGACTGACAACAGCACAATGGGACGATAATTTGCGGGTTCCGACCGGATACCGCCTTTAAAGATAGGCGTGATAACACCTTCTTTCCAAGCTTGGGGGACAGTGGCGGAGTCCATACAACGTTGGAAATACGTGGCAAGTAGATTAGATATGTGCAATGCGGCTACTTTCAGGATCCTAGGGTGGATGCCGTCGAGTCCTGGTGAAGAGTATTGCCGTAGACATGAAATCTTCTTGTGGACCGCATCAGGGGTAAACATTATTTCTGGCATTTCCTGTACGTCATGTGAGGGAGAAGAAAAATGGGAGGAGTTTGTAGAATAAATAGGGTTGAAAATTGGGGCGTAGTGTTCAGACAACAGGTTTGCAGCTTCCGAGGCTGTTGAGGTGAGACCGTTTGCGCTGACTAGGGATGGAATTCCAACTTTAACTACCCGTCTTTGATTCACAAATTGGAACAAGCTTTTTGGGTTATCCAAGAACTTGTTACAGATGTGCATTTCATACTGGCATTTGTCCTGGCGGCTGAGAGATGTGCAACGATTGCGCAATGACTTATAAATGTCCCAGTCAGTTCTATTTCGTCCTGTCTGGTAACACCGCCACGCCGCGTTTCGCTGTGCTATGGCTTTGCGTGTTCGGCTGCGAAGGAATGACCTGGGGTTCTTCCGACGGAGGGCTTTTCGTGGCTCGCAAGACGTAGCAGCGCGTGCCACTGAGTTCAAAAACGTGGTCCATGCCAAATCGATCTGGTCAATCATTAAGAAATCCCATGAATTGGCTACGACGAGTTGGTGGAACAAGCCTAGATCAGTAATCCAGCGGCTCTTAGGACAGGGTTCGTTGAAGTAATCCATGAAAGAGACAAAGGTGAATGTCAAGACAACATGATCGCTGTTGCCCAAGGGAGGGTTAGACGAAAGTTGTTCAATCATTAATTCTTCGTTGGTGATGATGAGGTCCAGAAGGGATGGTGTATTTGTGCCCCGAAACCGAGTAGCTTCGTGAACATGATGGATAGGTTGCCAATATTTCGGACAACGCGGTGGCGAATGGGTGGGAGGCATGTTCACCATAAAGGCTGGGACAGTTAAAGTCGCCCATTATCAGTATGTGGGAGAATCTTTTATTTAAAGCATGTCGAAGTGATGACAGAAGGGAGGAATCGAGCAGTGGGGTATTACTGGGAGATCTATAAACAACTGCAATCAGGAGAAGACTGTCTTGCTTGAGTGGGATTTGGCACCAAAGAACATCAGAGTCAACCAACGCAGGGTCAGATAATTGTTCGCAGCGAAGCGATTTGTGATGTTAGAACAGTACTCCACCTCCTCTTGTTGTACGGACGCAGCGAAGTAATGACATGTTTGGAAGGGTGAGTTCCGCATCATGAACTGCGCTTGGTAACCACGTCTCGGTAACAAAAAGAACGGACCCACCCCACACTGAATTGGGAATGGCTCTGAAAGGGTCTGTCTAACACGCACCCGAAGGTTTCGCGAACGTAGGAATGCAGCAACACGGGTGGAATACCTAATGCTTGCAGCTTGTTAAGCAATATCGCATGGTCAACTCGGTCAAATGCCTTAGAGAAATCCAAGTAAATGACGTCCACACCCTGACCTTCGTCAGCAGCTTTAGTCCAGTAGTCTCTGGCTAAAAGCAAATTAGTGGTACAAGAATGCCCTTTACGAAATCCATGTTGTTCTGCAGCGATGAAATAGGAACTATTCACAAAAGCCATAATTTCATCGGCAACAATGGCTTCCATCACCTTTGATAACACTGGGAGAAGGGTGACTGGACGGCAATTGGCAGGATCACTACGGCTTCCACCTTTGAAAATGGGAGTGATGATACCTTCCTTCCAACCAGTATGGACTTCACTGTTATCCATCAATTTTTGGAAATATGCCGCGAGCGGTTCGCAAAGTTGATCGGCAACTGCGCACAACGCTTTCGGTGTGATACAGTTGATACCCGGTGATGAGTTGAGTCGAAGTTGCATGATTTTTTCTCGAACTTTGCTGGCAGAAAACATAGCTGTTTTGGTTGAACATTATTATAATTTCACCAAACCTTGGTTTTGCAGCGCGTGCACTAATCTCCCAATGGTTTGAAGTCTGCTACGTTTGATAGATCAACATACCAAGACTATCATTACCCGCGAAGGCCGTCTGCAGAAACTTGAAAACATGTTTAACGAACAGCATATTACCTCAAGCCTTGCTGTTGTTATATCACTTCCAACAGCAGAAAAGTCAGTAGTAAAATCCATAACATCCCGCGTCACACAAGCCCATCCCAACCACATACGACAAAAGATCAACACAAAGCAATCTAGTGTTTATGTCGCAGGCAGACCCCAACCGATAAACGGTATAAGCTCTGACTGCGCGAGCTTCTTCCTCTAGTTTCGAAGGTTTCGGTAGCACGAGCGAAGGCACTTACCGTGATTTGCTCCAATGTCCCCGAGACAGATTCACCCAGCTTCATAACGCGTCAATCTGAAGATATGCAACAATGGAAAAAGTTGTGTCAAGAGCTAGGCCTTAACATAGAACCGGCTAGCATGGTCCGCTTGTCACGACACCACAAATCGGCATATGCTGGTGTGCCAAGATTGTTGCGCATTTTGTTAAAATCGTTAGCAGATGTTGAATCTGTTCTTCTATCCGCTTACATTCTTCGAAACATCTCGTCCCCATCCGTATATTTCCCGATATATCATGGGCGGATAGGCAAGCGAAATAGCAAGAGAATTTCGACTGGAAGCACGAAAGCGACAAAGAAGCATTTTTGTTCATGGCGTTCCGGAATTGAATGACAGTGATGCTGACAACAACACTGTTATGATTATGAATGTTAGATCCGATTGTAAGAATATCAAAAGACGAAGGCCCGAGAACTAGGCTTTAATCTTCTAGAAACCGAGGTATGCAATCTGGAATATAGAACGGTAATACTAAGGTGCGAAATAGGAATACAGTTAGTAATAGAAAACAGGAACGGTAAAATATCATCACATTCTCCCTCGCCGAAAAAAACGCGTACAATAGTTTCACTCATTCAGGTTTCACACTTCGCGATTACGAAGACAATATGGTCTTGTTCGCTGCTGCTTGATAAATAAATCTTCAGTGGACAATTGATTATCGGCATTTTCCGGTTCGGTACTTTGATGCTCAGAAACTTCCGGTAAAGCTTCATTTTGTGAACTGCTATCAGGATACTCAACTGGATCTGCGGCTGGTGCAAGATGACGCAGTGAAACAGTTTCTTCTCGACCATCTGGAAATCGTATGTGAGCATATTCGGGATTGCTCTCAACCAGGTCAACCTCTTCGACCAGAGAGTCATATTTAGATGACCCTGTATTTCTTCGAAGTAGTACACGGCCGGGAGCTAATAGCCACTGAGGTAAAGAGCTGCCGGTTACGGACCTGCGAAGGTGACGGAACATTCTTTCATGAGGAGTAACGTTGGTGGCTGTACACAGAAGTGAACGAATAGAATGTAGCGCGTCCGGTAGCACCGACTCCCATTGATCAATTTTTAAGTTTCGAGAACGTAAGCACAATGAGACTGTTTTCCATAGAGTAGCATTCAGTCTCTCTACTTGCCCATTACCGCGTGGGTTATAGCTTGTGGTTCTACTAGTGGCCACTCCATGTTCGTGTAGGAATGTTTTTAACTCCGCAGACATAAATGAAGCACCTCTATCTGAATGAATGAAGGAGGGTAGACCAAATATTGAAAACAGATCAATAAGGCGCTGTATGATCGTGGAAGCTTTCATATCCGGACAAAGAAATGCGAAAGGAAAACGGGAATATTCATCGATCACGGTCAGAATGTAACTGTTACGTGTTGATGAAGGAATCGGTCCTTTAAAATCGAGACTCAAACGTTCTAACGGTTGGGTGGCTTTTATTAAGTGATTAACATCCGGTTTATGAAACTTGGGCTTGAGCTCACGACAAGCAGAGCACTGCTGAATGATTGTCTTCACATCATCAAGGGAATACGGTAGATTTTTGGACCGAACAAAATGGAAAAAACGGGTCACGCCTGGATGACACATGTTTTCATGTACGATTTTCAAATCAAGTAACGAATGACTTGATGAACAGTAAGCTCTCGAGAGCGCATCTGCAGCTTGATTCTGGGTTCCGGGTCGATAGATTACATCATAAGAGAATTGAGATAGCTCAATACGCCAGCGTTGAACTTTGTCGTTTTTTATTTTTCCACCGAGCTTCGAATCATACATAAAAGCAACGGATCGCTGATCGGTTATCAATTTAAAATGCGTCCCCAGTAGATAATACCGCCATTTTCTAATTGCTTCTATGATAGCGTATGCCTCCTTTTCTACAGCAGAATGTCTTCGTTCACTAGAACTTAGTGTTCGAGAGAAGAATGCTACTGGACGGCCATTTTGGTTCAGTGTTGCAGAGATAGCGATATCAGATGCATCAGTTTCGACCACCAAAGGCACGTTTCGGTCTACGGTCATTACTGCAGCTTCCATTAATTCTGCCTTGAGAGCTTCATAGCTACGTAAGAGATCTTTAGACAACGGAAACTCCGTGTTGTGGATGAGGGGGTGAATTTTATCGGAGAATTTCGAAAACCACTGAGAATAGTACGCAAACATACCAATTACCCGTTGCTGTGACTTCAGATCCGTAGGCGGAGGAAGGAGAATTAATGGTTTAAAGCGATCCGGATCAGGTTTGATCTTCCCGAATGAAACGTTATATCCTAATAAACAAATCTCATTCGCAGCAAAAATGCACTTCTTGTTGTTGAGTGTCAATCCGTACTGTTTAGCAATGTGTAAGAATTTATCCAAGTTGCGATTATGCTCGGCTATATCTTTTCCACAAACCGTGATATTGTCAACATAAACATATGTTCCATCGAGATTTTCTTTGCGAATTAATTCATCGATAGCGCGCTGGAAGCAAGCTACACCATTAGTCACACCGAATGGTATTCTGCAAAATTGATACAGATTATTACAAGCCTCAAATGCAGTGAATTTTTTCTCGTCTTCTCTGATAGGGATTTGATGATACGCGCTTTCTAGATCAAGTGTACTGTATACTTCATAGCGGGATATCTTTTCGATGATGGCGTCTATACGAGGCAGGAGGTACGCATCAAGTTCAGTGAAACGATTGATGGTTTGACTGTAATCAATCACAGTACGCTTCTTTTGACGTTCATTTGTGGTTACGAGCACCTGGGCACGCCAATGAGACTTGGATGGTTCAATTATACCGTCAGTAACTAATCTGTTTACTTCAGATTTGATAAACGATTCGTCAGCTTGGCTAAACCGCCGTGATTTAATTCGTATTGGTTGGCATGCAGGCGATAAATGCGCGAATAACGTAGGCGCGGGCATACTAGATGTCGTGAGACCACATATAGAGAAGGTAGGGCGATCGCCCTGGAACGAGAGTTGAACGCTTTCGTGATGTTTTAAAAAGTCATGTCCGAGAAGGATATCAGTGCACAAGTGTGGGTGTACGGAAAGCTTAACATCGTTATATACTGTTCCGTTATGCGACAAAGAAACAACACAATGTCCCTTGGTATGGCTTTGTAATTGTGTAGAAGCTAAAATGATTTCGCTGTGTGATTGATATGTAGGAAATTTATGCCTCTGAACAATGGATTCGCATACAAAACTTTCTGAACTTCCAGTATCGATCAATGCATCTAACTTCACACCGTTCACAATGACTTTAGTGATTGCATTTGAAAGACAAGCTGGAGCAGCAGCGGTGATGACAGAGGATGCTACAAATGGTGATGCAGATGCAACATGTTTATCAGATTTGGAAGAACGGCATACCGAGCGAAAATGTCCCATTTTTCCACATGCCTTGCAGACTGCATCACGAGCAGGACACTTGTGACGAGGATGTCTATCATAACCACAAAAGTAGCAAAGGCCTTGGAGCTTCCGGTTGATGCTGGCCAACGTTTTATTTGGGACTGAATCTATCGGTATGTTTTGGTGGCTATGCATTTCTGTTTGCACAGTGTTACAAGGAATTTCCTGGATGGGTGATGTATAAGAATGTGATTGCTTCTGCGCCATATCTAGAGACTTGGCTTGGTCAAAAGCAGTTTGGATGTCTAGAAATTTATTTTCAAGCAAGCATTGTCGGATAGAATTCGAAGACATTCCCGTAATGAAAGCATCACGTATGGCTTCGTCTTGATACTCGACAGCAGTTACAGATTTGAAGTTACAGTCCCGTGAGAGCGAGCGGAGTCGCTGCAAAAACTGGTCGAGGCTTTCGCTGGAATCTTGCTTACACGTAGCTAGTAGATGTCGAGCAAAAACGTCGTTCTTCGACTGTACGTAGGTTGACTGCAGAGTAGAAATAGCTGATTCATAGGAAGTGCATTGAAACACGAGTTTATACACAGACGGGGAAAGGAAATGGATGAGTGTCTTTAATTTATCTGGCTTATGTGAGTCTATAACATCAAGAAAGTTTGTGAATGTATAGAACCAATGTTCCCACGAGTCTGCAGCATCAGATGCATTTGGGGCGGTTTCAAAGCGTTCAGGACGAAGTAATCGATCCATTTCTAGAAGATTAAATTGTTATGATTATGAATGTTAGATCTGATTGTAAGAATATCAAAAGACGAAGGCCCGAGAACTAGGCTTTAATATTCTAGAAACCGAGGTATGCAATCTGGAATATTGAACGGTAATACTAAGGTGCGAAATAGGAATACAGTTAGTAATAGAAAACAGGAACGGTAAAATATCATCACAAACACCACTCATGATTTCCAACAGTGGCGCTTCTTACAGCAACTGAGTACAATTACCGATACCTTGACTACTTACTTGAAGCGTTCGCCAGCGTCTCCTAGCTACAAAGGATCAGGTCCTCGCATACTTAAGGTCACCTTTCATTCTGAATATATGGTGAGCGACGCTTTGCAACAATGGTTTCGGCACAGGCATTGTTCTCCAACAGATGTTCGTCTTCGCTCGGCCCTGGAAAAGCGGATTAGCAGTAAACGGCGACTGACGCCACAGCTTCCATTAACCGAAACGAATGTGGTGCAGGCGGACTTGACTAACCTAAAAAAACTCACAAGAGCCGATCCAAACGGGATCGGCGTTCTAGATATTCATATAACCGAAGCTGCTCCTAACATTTCGCGTGAGGGCTTGAACTGTCTCCCCACGAACGCGCAGGGTTTACTCAGCAAACTTGCAGAACGCGTGCGGCATACTGCTCGTCATTTCGACATAATAGCTGTGTATCAGAAACGTTCTGGCCTGCACGAGTGGCTACCCGAGCCCGGCGGAACTACTTCTACCAACAGAAGAAGGGGCGAGGGCGAATGACTGGCGCCTGAAAACCAGCTTGCTTCGGGCAGATGGAGCTCGTTAGCCTGGGATGGCATTTCATCTAAGGGAAGAAAAACCCTGATTTTAAATCTCCGCTGCCTTGCGAGATACCCAATCGCGGGAACGGCTTCGGGAGAAAAATCCCGAGGAAAAATCTAAAACAGAGTCTGGCAGACGGTTAGTTGGTGCACACCACCTCTTTCTGGCAACTCCTTGCTGCCTTGCAGGTCGCACTTGGTTGTGCAAAAGCTAGAGATGCCTACTCGAACAAACGCCAAGTGGTGCTGGAGACGCCGCTTTGTGCCCAAATTCCCAAGAATCTTCATTGAAGTCGACTCATCCTCCAGGAGGAGATAGTCGCACAAAAGTAAAGTAAGTATCAGAAACGTGGCTAAGCTCTTCGATCACTGATGCCGAGGTTTCTGTCACTGATATGTCTATTATCAGGAACGATCGTCAAACTAAAGCGGGCAATGTTCTTCTATACTATAATTCACGTTTTTCTTGTGAGGTTCTCCCGCAATATCAACTTAGCGTGGTGGACTCACTTTGGTGTCACTTGCAACTTAAAAATATGAACTGTGCACTCGTCGCGGTAATATATCGTCCACCGAATACTCAACGTTCCATTGATGATGTCATTCTTGCATCCATTCGCTTCGGCTTATCACTATCCCATACGCACGCATTGCTGATGTGGGATTTTAACTCTCCTGAAGTCGTCGGCGAACCCAGCCCAAATACATTTGCTGCGGATCTGGATGATTTCATCAGCAGCCATCCTTTTGTACAACCACGTTAATGTTGCTACACGCTTTCGGAGTGGCGATTGTCCATGTTTACTCGATTTAGTTCTGACTAACGAGGAACTGATGGTAGAGGGAATTCATTATGAACCGCCCTTAAGGAAAAGCGACCACATGGTCCTTTTTTGATTCTTACGCCGAATTCCTCGACGAGGAAGTACCCCTGGTACGGATAGTAACGGAATACAAGGCTTTTCAAGAAATTGTCACTGCTAACAATTTCAACTTCATGTTAAATGACAATCCTGAGCTCACCTGGTCCAGATTTGTCTCCCAGTGGCACTTGCTACTGCAACAATCATCGACTTCCAAAACAGACGAACGACGTACTTTCATTCGAAGTAGAACTCGTAAGTGGATCTGCTACAGAAACGCCACTTGGCGTGCTTTCGGATAGCAAGAGTGTGTGCGAAATTCGGAAGCATATCGACAATTGCGCAACCACTGTACGTCTCTAGTACGTCAAGAAAATATGGATTATCATAAGTTAATTGCACAGTTTCCGAACAACCGAAAACTGCTAGACCGTCATATAAACGACAAAAGAAAAGTAAAAACTGAGATCTCCCCACTGTACATTGAAGGCAGCACCACATCGACTTCCATGGAAGCCGCAAATGTATGTATGAGAGCACAAGCCTTATCCAGGCAAAGTGCCGTACAGTGAGAGACTGCACGTGGGCTAAGATACTGTCAGGTTGCCCAGACAGATATGAGGGGGAAAATAGAAATAGAAATGGTAGTGAGACTCCAGCCAGTTTCAGCATGCAGCTCACCACCGATGGCGAATCAATTTAGCACGGTGTTAGCCGCACAACACATAAGTACTGTACGATCACACATCTTATTATTATATTGGCACCATCTGATTACAGATTATTAGTGCCGTTCAACATAAACAATGAGATGTACAAAGCGCGAAGGGGGGTATACAAGCGTGTCCTCGCATCGTGAACGTAGGCTGCTACTACCCGGTTGCCGACACCGAAGTAGGGGAGATTTCGTTTAGGGGGGTCCCACCCCGAGCCTTTACCCACAAGGCAGTGGAGCGAGAGAGGTTCGCACCTATCGGTGACCGACGAAGCGGTTCATACGCCCTTTTCTGGGAATTTCCAGTTCGGAACCCGATAACCCCGTTGATAGGTTGGTGACTTCAGTTTTTGCCTGTGCACCATACAATGTCCTTGGATAGGTCAAGGGGCAGTGACTTTTGGAGCGGCGAGTCACATCCGCCGCGTCGTGATGTCATCATTGGATTTTTGTGGCTTTTTATAGGGAGAACGCTTTCCAGATCACGCATCCGTGCGATCTATATATATATAGATATCGATATATATATATCTTATATATATATTATATATATGTGTTGTGTGTGTGTGTTGTGTGGTGTGCACCATCGATACAGATATGGGGGGTTTTTTTTTTTTGCGTCAACCCAAAACAATTAAATGACCAAAGGCGAGTAGGGGTACAAATCGGGTTGAAGGTAGACGGGTAGATAGAGGCGGTGGGTAGAAACAGTGAGAGGGGAACGTGGATATTTTTTCCCATTTACACACAAAAAATTGAAATTTTTTTAATATAGTTTTTGAGCGACAGGAAAATGTCAAGGAGTAATAGAGATGATGCACTCTTTTCATTGATGTCGGTTCATTGCCGTCGTTGCCAATGTGTCGAGCCATACACTCTAACCTTCTCTTGCACCGCATTTAGGCAAGCGTGCTCGTCCAACCCTGGCTAAACCAGAAGTGAGCCTTTTCAAGCCACTCTTCCATGTTAGTGACTGACCGCCAGCCACTTTTTTCCAGTCTGTACCAGCTGACGCATAAAGCGCTCCTCGTGGTAACCGTTCGGGTTTCATGCGCAGGATATGCCCCAACCAGCGGAGACGACGTCGGTTAATGGCTGTCTGAAGGCTAGTGCCGTTGCTTCCTAAGACGCCGCGCCTGACCTCAGAGCTGCAAACGTGGTGTTGCCACTGTACGTGAGCAATCCTTCGCAAACAACGTTGGTCGAAGACTTCAAGCCAACTAACATCTTCTGAACGAACAGTCCAACATTCACTCACGTATAGCAATAGCAAGACACTACGCCATAAAATAAGCAAGAATCGCTTTTCAGCAGGCTCCTGGACGAGGAAAATCTATGTACAACTGCCATTAGGCCGGTACATGCTCGTTCGCATGCACAGTCCAACCAGTTATCCACTGCTCCGGTCTAAAAACGGGGTATCAAAGAAGGTGCTCTGACCCCGAGTAAAAGTGGAATAAAAGGTGTGCAGCATAGAAATGCCAGGGTACTGTACACAAATGCTTGCAGTGTACGTAATAAGTGAGGAGAGCTGCACAAGAAAACCAGGTAGATATAATTCCCATCTCCGAATCATGGTTGAAATCAAACGATCATTTACCGTCATTTGTATCAACTAAGTACTCAACCATCGTCAGGATAGGGATACTGGTGCTACGGGAGGAGGTGTGGAAATTATGATCAGTGAAGACCTTCCCCACAGTGATACATCGATAAAGATTGCTTCTCACGCAATCCAACTAACCTCGGTATATTTTACCGTCGCTAGGAGGAGACTTGCACTTGCATGTGGTTATGGAAGCCCGGTTGCTTCACCACTAGACGATCAATTACTGAAGGACACATTGGAAGTACTAAAAGGGCAATGCAACGCACCGCTAATTGGTGGAGACTTTAATTTCCCGGACATCGATTGGAGAACCGAAATTTTTTCATCAGAATCGGCTGAGTCGCAATATCTGGACTGGTTTCATGTCAGGGAACCTACATGGTTAACGTCGAGACACACTCCGCCCACTTTGGATTTGGTTCTATCATCTCTTAAAAGATATATTTATGGGATCAAATACCTTGCGCCACTAGGCAAGAGCTAAAACGCTGTAATTCTTTTGACTGAACTTTAGTGCACCATAGTCACCAAGTGAATATGTCACACAACTTTGGTTGCATGGACATCGTCCAAATACAAACTAAGGCAATGGATCTATTTTGCGAAACAGATGAATTGGAACCTAGTGTAGAAATCGGGTGGAATATTATAAGAGGGCACCTTCCACAACTACATGAAAGTTTTTCTCCTGCATCAGATTGTACCGCTGCAGAAAACATTGTCTGCAAACCGCAAATCGGACGCAACAACAACTTTGTTGTAAAATTCGAGTGTTTTTCATATACACACAACAGTCTACCACTATATGCTCACCAGTTATCGATGAGTAATTGATTATAACTGGAGATGAGGTCCTCAAAAAGCTTGGCAATTAAATAGAACGCCAGGAACGGGGTCAACCCGTTGGTAATGAAATTCTGCGCGCCATGGATCAATCAACCGATAAGTTCGATATTCACTCGACGAATTTTAACTGGCTCAATTACCAATAGCTAAAAAACAGTTAAAATTAATCCTGTTTCACAAAAGTTTATAGAAAAACTTTGGTCCAAACCATGTTCTTCACATGTTTTAAAAGTATTGAAAAGCATAGTTCACAATTAAATGCAAAAATAATCTAATAACAAGCATGACAATCAGTTTGAATAACGAAACATCGATAAACCACCAACACCGATGTGTGCTTATTTTATAGTGTTATATTACCTCGATCAGAGGTCACAGCTGTCAAATTATGCTTTTCTGACAACACAAATGCGTTTTAATCTGTAGATCGTGCGCAACTATTTTAACCACTGAAAACAGACAATACCACAGAGTATCGTCTACTGAATGTACTGATAATTTATGGAACAATCTCAATACGTAATGAAAAGCTTCCAAGCGGTACTGCGTTTTCACGAACCTATTGCTCGCCCTAGACGCAATCTTAGGCTTGCAGGCTGGGAGTATCTCCTACAGACTTAAAAATCTGTCTTTCAGTTTTCTAACGATTTTAATGTAAATGGAAACTGGGATAGGATTTGTAGGTATCTAAAGGAGCTGCAAGACAAGCACGCTCCGCTGCAAGTCATGAAAAAGCATCGTAGGCCGCCTTGGTGGACTCCTCGAGTTTGTCGGTCTACCCGTAAATGAGATCGTTTGTGGCGGCAATATAAGCTATCTCTCACTTCTTGTTTTGGGTCCGATACAAAACCGCTCGAAAAGCTTGTGTTAAAATAGAGCGTTTGCTCAAACAGGAGTTTGAGTTATCCTTAGCTAGGGATGTCAAATTCAATCCCAAAAGATTTTATAGCTACGCTCAATCGAAAGGAAAAGCCTGGGAAAGCATTGGGGATTTGAATCTGGAGGACAGGAAAGTAGCCGATACCGACCTGTCTAAGCTACTGCATTCTCCAGGTTCTTCAGTGGCGTGATAATTTTTTAAATGCTCCGTCTAGCTCGTTTAATCTACTACCTGGTGCTCCTGCACTAGATGAGCTGTCCTTCATTGAATCTGAGGTGTATGAAGCACTTATTCATGTTCGCGTCAACAAAGCTGAAGGACCAGATTGTATCTGTCGTATTACTTTCCATACCTTTCCTTCTTTATAAACACACACGCATATTAAACATATTGTACTGCTTTACTCCATTAACAGTTCTCTTTTCTCGTTACAGTCTATATGCCCAAATCTATAGTTGATTAAAGCCTTTCTATCAGGCGTTATCTTCTCATTCGTTTGGAAGTATCCTTCACTCTATCTCGTTACAATTTAATCAACTATAAATGGATCGTTTACTCGGACCTGATCGCTTTGACGCCGATCCGAACGCTTCAAACGCTGCCGACTCCTGGGAGCATTGGTTTTAAACATTCAGCAATTTTCTTGAAATCATAGAATCGCACAAACCAGACAAGCTCAAAACTTTTATTCATTTTCTGTCGCCTTCTGTGTACAAGCTTATATCTAAATGCACAAAATATGAATCTGCCGTAGCCACTCTTCAGTCCCTATACGTGCAGCCAAGTGTTCGCACGACATGATTTGGCGACCTGCAAGCAAGCACAAACCGAAAACCTCGACGAGTTTGTTCAGAGATAGCACACACTCGCTAAAGACTGTAATTTCAAATTCGTGAGCGCAACTGAAAACCAAAATGATGCAAAGCGTGATGCGTTTATTTCTGGATTGCTCTCGAATCCTATCAGGCAACGTTTGCTGGAACATAAGTTTCTCGATCTACAGACAGCTTTTGATCAAGCAAAGTCGTTGGACTTGGCTCAGCGACAGTCTAATTCATATGCATCGTCAGCTCCTACCATTACTTGCAAAGCATCTCCCAAGGAAACGATAGACCTCGATACCTCTAAGTCGGATACAACCTTGGCAACTGCTCACTCAAGGCTTCCAAGTAATTGTTTCTTCTGTGGATATGATCGACATCCACGTCACAAATGCCCTGCTAGAGAAGCCGTTTGTAAATCATGTGACAAGAAGGGACATTTCATCAAAGTTTGTCGTTCTACAAACTCTGCCAAACATAATGCTCCTGCTTGCGCATTTCTTGAATCAGCCATTGCCACAGCTTCCGTGCCAACCTGTCTAAAGAAAGCAATCACTAAAATCCCTGTCAATGGTATAACGCTCCAGGCCCTGGTTGACACCGGAAGTTCCGAAAGTTATGTCTCTGAAGAAATCATACGTGAACACAAATGGCCAGTACTAGAGTCTAAAAATCAAATCGTTCTGGCTTCTACATCAATGACAAGTAGTACCAAAGGTCACTGTTTCGTTTCCATTATCCATAAAAACAATTCTTACGATAATGTTAAACTATCTATTCTTCCTGACCTTTGTGCTGACGTATTATTAGGTCATGACTTTCTTCAACGGCATCAGATGGTCGAAATTCCTTTCGAGGGGATTCAACCCCCTTTTTCCTTGTGTAGCCTCTCTGTTGCCACTCTACCACCGATTCCACTTTTTGTTCATCTCGACCCATCATGTCGGCCAATATCCACTAAATCGAGGCGACATAGTCACAGTGACGAACTATTCATCCAGACTGAAGTTAACAAGTTGCTGAAAGATGGCATAATTGAACCATCTCAGTCACCCTGGCGAGCACAGGTTTTGGTCACAACTAACGAACGCCATAAAAAACGCATGGTTGTTGACTACAGCCAAACCATAAATCGCTTCACATACTTGGATGCCTATCCTTTGCCTCGCATTGATGATTTAATTGATAAAATCTCTCATTACCGTGTCTTCAGCACAGTGGATCTTCAAAGTGCTTATCATCAGATCCCTATAAAAGACAATGAACGTGAATACACCGCGTTTGAAGCATGTGGCAACCTGTATCATTACAAACGCATACCATTCGGTGTTACGAATGGGGTCGCCTGTTTTCAACGGGTTATGGATGAACTTATTCGTACTGAATCACTTCAAGGCACATACGTTTACATTGATGACATCACAATTTGCGGAGCGGATAAGAAAGAACATGATATTAATTTGAGCAAGTTTATGCAGGTGGTGGAAAAGTATGGTTTAACTTTGAATCGTGACAAGTGCGTTTATGGTGTCGAACAAATCAAATTACTTGGATACGAAGTGTCAGCAGGAACAGTAAAACCGGATCCAGAACGCTTCGAAGCGCTGCTGAAGCTTCCACCTCCAACCGATTCGAAAGCCCAACAAAGGGTTGTCGGCATGTTTTCATATTATTCCCAGTGGTTTTCAAAGTTTTCCGACAAAATCCATCATCTGACTCACAATCAAACATTCCCTCTGTCAGGCAAGGCTATGGAGGCATACAACACATTAAAATCTGAATTGGTTCAAGCATCTCTGTTTTCTATCGATCGTAATGTCCCTCTCGTCGTTGAAACCGACGCCTCAGACATAGCCATTTCCGCAACCCTTAACCAAAGCGGCCGCCCGGTAGCCTTTTTCTCTCGAACTCTATCTCATTGTGAACGCAATCACTCAGCGGTAGAGAAAGAAGCATGTGCGATCGTCGAAGCCATCCGGAAGTGGCGGCATTATCTCATCGGATGTCATTTCAAGTTGATCACAGACCAGCGTTCTGTCGCCTACATGTATGATTCCAAAGCTGCAAGCAAAATAAGAACGATAAAATCCAACGTTGGCGCATAGAGCTTTCCCAGTTCTCATATGACGTGGTCTATCGTCCTGGTCCAAGCAACACGGTAGCGGATGCGTTATCTCGAGGTTTTTGTTCAAGCATCCAATCTCTCACACATTTAAAAAGCATTCATGACTCACTCTTCCATCCTGGCATCACTCGCTTGTTCCATTTTGTGAAATCGAAAAATCTACCTTTCTCCGTGGATAATGTAAAAACTGTCATTCAACAATGTACCGTTTGCTCACAGTTGAAACCAAAGTTCTACTATCCCGCTAATGACCCTCTGATTAAAGCAACCAAACCGTTCGAGCGCCTTAGCGTCGATTTTAAAGGACCTATTCCATCTTCCACACGCAATCACTATTTACTGACCGTAATCGATGAATTTTCACGTTTCCCTTTTGCTTTCCCCTGTGCAGATATGACCAGTCCCACAATTATTTCCCGTTTTATCGAACTATTTTCAATTTTTGGTATGCCATCCTATATCCACTCTGACCGAGGACCTTCTTTCATGTCTGCTGATGTTAAAGCTTTCCTCCACTCTCGAGGAGTTGCCACCAGTAGAACTACTTCATATAATCCTCAAGGAAATGGACAGGTAGAGCGTTTGAACGGTACACTGTGGAAAACAATCTCTCTCAGTTTGCGAAACAGAGGGCTGAGTACAGAGCAGTGGGAACAGGTGCTCCCGGATGCGCTTCACGCGGTACGGTCACTCCTATGCACCGCTACTAATGTCACACCACACGAACGTATGTTTCTGCACAATCGCAGATCGCCTGCCGGTACTAGTCTCCCGAATTGGTTATTGGTACCCGGACCGATACTCATTCAGAAGAATGTTCGTAATTCTAAGTATGATCCGCTCGTAGAGGAAGGCGAACTGTTGAAGTGCAATCCCCAGTACGCACACGTACGTTATCATGATGGTCGTGAGGAAACCGTCTCATTGCGAAGATTAGCCCCAGTAGATCAATCACTACAAGCACCTGGCTCCGAACCAGTGGACTCACCCCCGAAACTCTTGATTGTGACACACCTTCAAATACTCCTATCGAAAAAAATAATACCGAACAACTCATCACGCAGAAACAAAGAGTCAGACCTTACTGTCTCCGAAATCGGGAGGCGTGACTTATTATAACATACATTTCTTTCCCGCCGGGAAGAATGTCATATTATTTTCCATACCTTTCCTTCTGTATAAACACACACGTATATTAAACATATTGTACTGCTTTACTTCATTAACAGTTCTCTTTTTTCGTTACAGTCTATATGCCCAAATCTATAGTTGATTAAAGCCTTCCTATCAGGTGTTATCTTCTCATTCGTTTGGAGGTATCCTTCACTCTATCTCGTTACAGTATCCACTCGATTATGCTTAAGAATCTTGCCCCAGTGCTTACAAAACCTTCATGCAAGCTCTTTAATTCATGCTTGAACCTGGCAGTGGTTACTAGTGAGTGGAAAGAAGCCTTAATCGTACCAATACACAAGGGTGGTTGCAGGTCAACTCTTGGTAACTATAGACCTGTCAGCCTCACTAGCATCGTCTCGAAAGTAATGGAAAAACTGCTGCGTGACAAAATCTGTCATCATCTTTGTCGGCATTCTTTGTTGAGTATAACTCAGAATGGATCACATTTAGGGTAGATCCCGCCTGACTAAACTTCTTAGTTTTCTCAATAATGCCAATAAAAGGATGGGTGAAGGGAAGCCTGTCGAAGCCCTCTACCTAGACTTCAGCGGGGCTTTCGATTCCCTAAACCACCGCCTTCTAGAGATTAAACTGGCAGCAAACGGTTTACAGGGTAATCTACTTGCTTGGATAAAGACTTTCCTTACAAGTAGGACATTCCGAGTTTGGGTAGGATCTACGCTGTCAAATCAAACTGACGTGATCAGTGGTGTACCACAAGGGTCGGTACTCGGTCCTCTTCTATTCCTGATTTTCATCGTTGACCTGTTCTCTGCATTGGAGTGCCCATGCTTCATTTTCGCGGATGATGTTAAATTTATCGAATCAACGGATGAAGATACATTGATGCACGATCTTGAACGGGTCATAAACTGGTCATACCAGTGGGACCTCCCACTGAACCTTAATAAGAGCCAACTCTTGTCAGCACTGGTTGATAAGATTTCAGTCCAGGTGTCGGGTAATTCTTTCACTGTTAACGCCACACTGCGTGTTACGGATTTGGGAGTTGTAGATAGGACTGATGCGTTACTGTCTAGGGCTGAATACATCGCCAAAACAACTCTAGACAAGCTTCAGGTTAAGCCGGACAACCCTCCCTCTCATATTAGACAAAACTCTTCCGCTTCAAATAGGAGAAACCTGGCTTTAAGGACATCTGCAATCCGTAAGTCTGATGCAAACTGAAGTGCTAGTGGATCCGTTACAATCTTACCGAACAGCACATCGCCACGATTCTTGCTGTCCGGATTAGACGACGTTGAAGGGCTTATCGCAAATGAAGATGGGAGCCAAGCAGATGTCTCCAGTTGTTGCTCTTCGATGAATGCGGAATCAATCATCAGACAACGGTCCGTAACATCCATGCAAGAGGCTGTTGAACCGCATACTCCTGTTTTAAGTAGCACGCCAAAAAACGTGCACCTCCCTCGAGTGCTTCGACCGAGGGCCAAGCAGGATTAGTTTCAGAAGCACGCAAAACCAGCTCCCCAGTGCTGTACGCTAATGTGTGCAGCATAAGGAATAAGTGGGCTGACCTCTCTCTTCGTGTGGCTGAGATGCACCCCAGGGTTACAGCGCTTTCTGAGTCCTGTCTGACCGCGCTTGATGATGTGCCAATAAACATCAGCGAGCAGTATCTCGTCATTAGATGCGATAGACCTAGCGATAGGAGAGGCGGTGGCGTTGCACTCCTCCTAGAGTATGGCTTGCACAATACGGGAACTGGTATATCCCTGAACAATGAAAACGTCCAAGTTGTTACGAGCATCCTGACTTGCTACAAGTCAGCCCTTGAAATTGCTTGTGTCTACGTCACACCCAGTGCAGCCCAGCAGGAGATTACACAGCTGATTAAGACGCTCGATAGGTTGTTTCAATCAGCTCCCAGCGTACTCATCTTAGGTGATTTCAACCTTCTAGACATAAATTGGGCCGTCCCTGTAGGTTTAGTTACCAAGCAATCCGAAACGTTTCTCGAATGGCTCCATGATCATGAGTTGCATCAGCATGTGAGCGATCCTACGAGGTTTCGTATTGGATACACTCCATCCACTCTCGAACTAGTATTGTCGTCCCAGCCCACAGCCGTTATACTTATACAATACCTACCACCCCTCGGCAAAAGCGATCATGTAATGATAAGCTACGAAGCGGTACTGCATTATCACAAACCTATTGCTCGCCCTAGACGCAATTTTAGCCTTGTAGACTGGGATTTTCTCCTACAGACTTCAGAATCTTTCGTTCAGTTCTCTAACGATTTTAATGTAAGTGAAAACTGGAATAAGATTTGTAAGTATCTAAAGGAGTTGCAAGACAAGCACGCTCCACTGCAAGTCGTGAAAAAGCATCATAGGCCGCCCTGGTGGAATTCTCGAGTTCGTCGGTCTACCCGTAAACGAGATCGTTTATGGCGGCAATATAATCTATCTCTCACTTCTGGTTCTTGGGTCGATACAAAACCGCTGGGAACGCGTGTGTTGAAATACAGTGTTTGCTCAAACAGGAGTTTGAGTTATCCTTAGCAAGGGATGATAAATCCAATCGCAAAAGACTTTATAGCTACGCTCTATCGAAAGGAAAAACCAGGGGAAACATAGGAGATTTAAATCTGGAGGACGAAAAAGTAGCCGATACCGACTTGTTTAAGGCGACTCACTTCTCTAGGTTCTTCAGTGGCGTTCAGAGACGTGATAATTCTGTAGCTAATTCTAGCTCGTTTAATCTACTACCTGGTGCTCCTGCACTAGATGAGCTGTCCTTCATTGAATCTGAGGAGTATGAAGCACTTATTCATGTTCGCGTCAACAAAGCTGAAGGACCACATTGTATCCACTCGATTATGCTTAGGAATCTTGCCCCAGTGCTTACAAAACCTTCATGCAAGCTCTTCAATGCGTGATTGAACCTCGGAGTGGTTCCTAGTGAGTAGAAAGAAGCCATAATCGAACCAATACACAAGGGTGGTTGCAGGTCAACTCTTGGTAACTATAGACCTGTCAGCCTCACTAGCATCGTCTCGAAAGCAATGGAAAAACTGCTGTGTGACAAAATCTGTCAGCATTTTTGTCGGCATTCTTTGCTGAGTATAACTCAGAATGGATTTCCTAAGGGTAGATCCTGCCTGACTATCCTTCTTAGTTTTTTCAAGAATGCCTGTCGAAGCCCTCTACCTAGACTTCAGCAGGGCTTGCGATTCCGTAAACCACCGCCTTCTAGAGATTAGGCTAGCAGTAAAAGGCATATGGGGTAGTCAACTTGCTTATATAAAGGCATTTTTACAGGTAGGACATTCCGAGTTGTGGTAGGATCTACGCTGTCGAATCGAACCGACGTGATCAGTGGTGTACCACAAGGGTCGGTACTCGGTCCTTTTCTATTCCTGATTTTCATCGTTGACCTGTCATCTGCATTGGAGTGCCCATGCTTCATTTTCGCGGATGATGTGAAGTTTGTAGTAGACCAGATTACTACAATAATGTCCCCAAGAACGTTCGAGAAAAGGCAGGTTGACTGGAAGATTTATAGCGGTAGCCAAAAAGGTACACGAAGGTACATGGTAGCAATCACGGAACACGAATCAACGGAAAGTGCGTTATCAAGGTCAATTGTTATATACAGTAAAATAATGTTGTTACACAGCCCCCTTCCAAGAAGTCTGGTCAGAGGAGACTTCTGATCAGGAATTGACAATGGAACTGGCCAAGCGGTGTCAGGTCGTTCCAGGCTGGAACATAGTCTCTCAGCAACCAGTAACTTCGAAGTCAGCCAAGGCACTTGATCTGCGTGGGTCGATTGTCGGTGGTGACCAGGGTAGGATACACGAAAACCGATCAGTACTAAGCCAAGTCACGTCTCACATGGAGTGAACGTGCTGCCTGAGCCGAATCACATGGGGTGAACGAGCTGCTAGCGGGAATCACCCGTCTGGCATGGTCTTAGTATGAACCCAGTAGGAGCAGATGTAGGCACATCCGTAGGCTTGACAACAAAGAACCAGAAGCTTCGAAAACATAGTCCGTGCTGAGAAGTTCCTGCACCCCCAGGGTCGATGGCGAACGGCCTCGCCTGGAGAAAGCTGAGTGGCGTGTCGTCGGGCTGGTAAGGACCTTTTCTGATAAGTTTCGTGTTGGGCGGCGTGTGCTGATGGTATGGGCTACCGGAAGGATGGCGACAGGCGTCGGCGATCCGGGGGTGGCGCGTGCCACGATTTCCACAGCGGGAGGTACATGCGTACCGAGGGGATACACGAAGGATGCGTGCATTCCAGGTTACCCGGACAGGATGGCGACAAGCGTCGGTGATCCGGGGGTGGCGCGTGCCACGATTTCCACTGCGGGAGGTGCATGTGTACCTGAGAAGTGA
>JACCGJ010005186.1:0-24196 GCA_013407085.1 Atriophallophorus winterbourni | reverse complement strand
TTACTCAGTAGTGTGCCTCAAGAATCTTTGATCGGTTCACTAAGTTTTCTTATTTTTGTAAACGACCTGGCAGCCTACTTGAGTTTACTTTGTTTTTCTTTTGCTGATGATGTTAAAATCTTCGGATCCGACAATAGAGATGAGCTATTTTGGCCTTTGAAAAAGTAATTTATCGGAAAAAGTCATGCGGCTTGCTAAAAACGTTAGTGAAGCGCTGTGATATGACGACCGATTTGGAGATGACGCAATTTGTAGTCGGCGATGAAACCATCAGAATAACTGTGACTCAAATTGCGAAAGATCTCGGCATTACCGTTACAGGAGATTTTAAGTGATCCACTCAATGTGCCATAATAGCAAAGAATGCTCGCAGAGAATTGTTTAGACTGCGCTCCGCATTGCCATGCCGGAAACCTTTTATCTTTATTCCCTTATACATGGTAATCGTGCAACATTACTTGGAATACTGTGTTTATTTTGGGCACCGTATTGAAAAAAGATGTCGAGTTTCTCGAAAAGCTTCGGCACCTCGCAACCAGAATGGTCAATGATCAGACAGCTGAAACCTAATGGGCAAGACTGAACGAAATCGATTTAGTCTCCCAAAAGAGTCGGCGGCAGCGAGCAACCTAATAGAACCCTTTAAAATTCTGAAAGGTCTAACTGGAGATAATATTACTGAATTACCGAAGCTTGCTCCTAAAACAGCTACAAGAAGTAGTTTAATATTCAATATTCAATTATTTATGCTATAAAAAGCTTGTGGCTGTACAACACCATAGGACATTAGTATAAGAAAAAAGTTGAGGCGACGGGATGATCGACACTTCTTGCAGTTAGAAAATTGGTCATGTATTTTCTCGGTATGATAGAAAAATATTCGTTAGGATAAATGTCATGTTTTATAAACGGGATGTAAGGTGGAATTACTACGCATAAATATATCAAATTTGTTCCTAAACATTTTGCATTATATGATTTTACAACATCTGACGGTAAAGAGTCCCATAAGAAACAAACGAGCGCCGAATAGAAGAACCGACGCCATTTTCGGTGAGAATCTTGAATATCAAATACCAGTATGGCTTGACTGGCGGCGAAATCGTTGTGTTCATTATTTTATAAGTTAGGATTAGTACCAATGGAACCCGTCTGCGAGGCAGTGTATCGAAATTAAGATGCAACGGTTGATCCTCATATGTGGGTTGCCCATACAGCAAACCATTTTAGTTGCTTTCTGATAAATCCTTACAAGCAGCTTGACGTCCATTTGTAGCACTGAGTAATCTATCAATGGGTTAATATACATAATATACACAAAGAATGTTCCTTCGGAAAAATGTTCGAAGCATACCTAGAATGCGGCTAGCTTAGTTCTTCAAGAGCTTTACTGTCCTTATCGATCTGTACGGCTGAAGAGCAAGCCACCTTGGTGGACTCCTGCGGTGCGACGCAACATTATTAGGCGCGATAGACACTGGCGGAGATATACAGCCTCATCAATCTATAGAAATATTTTGTGCTATAAGGCTTCGGGAAACAACACAGTTAACCAACAACGGATGCTTAAGAGATGCTACGAAAATCACCCGGCAAAATCTGCTAAAGAGAACCTTGAGAAGGATTGTAGTTATGTTCAGTCTGAGAGTAAGACAAGGGAGCACATAAGTACCCTAATATTAAATAACAGCAAAAAAGTCAATTCTGACCCCGACAAGGCAGAAGCTTTGCTAGATTCTTATTAAAGTGTACATAAAATAGATTGCGGTGATGCGATTTACTCGGTCTGAAATCTTTATTAAAATGGGTTTCTTGCTAAGCGGAACAGCGGGTAAATAGTTTTCGTCGTGATAGCTCCTTCCAAGCCCGTGTAGGCAACACTACATCTGACTTCGAAAAAGATACCCGTAGGGTCACACAGGGTTCAGTAATAGACCAAATACTTTTCCTGATCTTCATCGATGATTTCGCAGTATAGTTTTTATGCCTTTGCTTCATGTTTGCTGATGATGTTAACTTCATCGGTTCCAGTGATCAAGGTGATCTTTCGAGAGATATTGTAAAGGTTATTAAATGACCACAGGATTAAGATCTTCCTCTGAACTATTGTAAATGTCATCTGTTGTCTGCAGCATTTGAAAAATTTACGGTAGCTGCAAATAGCTCTATGATTAACTTTAAATCTATTCCGAGGGTTGAGGATTTAGGTATACTCGTAACAGCGCACTTCAAATGGGCTACGCAATTTGCCTCCGCTGCACAGCGAGTTGGAGTATAAATCTTGAGGCTTAAATCTGTTAAAGGTCGCAGTCTGCTCGAATTTGGTACGTGATCCCACTTCACTCGTTACATTTACGCTGCTTATATTCAACTTATTCTCTATGCATTTTTATCCTAAACTTAATCAAAAACTTTCTGTTGAATCTATGAAATAAATCTGGTGAACAATACATTCTAAAATCTTATTTAATTTCGTAAAATATCAATACCAAGTAATTGAACTGTCAGATTGAACAGTGACACACCAGTAATCCCGAATAAGTTGAAAAGGATAGAATCAGAAGGGTCAGAACTCAGAAACGAAATAGCAACATACAATTCTACCTACTATTCTCGAATTCTGTCCCTCATGAACCCCGATAAAGGCATTAACCAAGATATATTGATCCAAGCTTATAAATATATAGAAAACATTTGTATAACATATGTCCACGAGAAGCTTGATCGAAGACTTATCATATTCAACGTTGCAGAAAATTATCCTCTAAACGATTCCAAAAATGTATCTTTTCAACATATGCCATTCAAAAAAGGTTTCACCTTTGTACAACTACGTATAAACAATAATAATCTGCAGACTCTTATTCCATTAGAATTAACAGATAAAAGTTTTGCATCGTATTTACTTGTTAATAAAAACCTTTTGAACAGTAAACCAAGGTTCACGAATGACGTCGTGAAATTCAAGTTGACGCCGATGCAACGGAAATTCAACTATAAAGTACGCAAACATATTGGTTCCTCTATTATTAACACCACATCTGATAAGAATGAACGGATGCAATATGAACGTTTAATCGAAAATAACTCTACTTAATTCCAAAGTTCAACACCGACAGCAACACCTGATAATCATGGTATGTGCCAAACACCCATTGCCTTTACGCTTGCCATGTTTAACTGAATGTATATAAACACTAGCCCATATTCCGAATCCTGTTACATTCAGTGAGGCAGCAATCAGACAAACTTACCGAAAACTTATAAAGACAACTAATGATATAAGAGGGTTACCTAATCTCGATAATTACATTAAAATTTCTCCTTGATTCTTAAAAAATAAACACCCACCATCTCGGAAAAAGTATCACCGTTCACCAGCTCCTCCTATACCTTTATGTGGTATTCAACCGTATTAACATTAATCGGCTATTACACAATATCCCTCCATTTATAATCCTTATACACACCAAATATTGCTTTATTTATGTGAATACAAGTTTTGGAGCTAATACCATAATGCCCACGAATTTAACTGAAATTGAAGATTCAATATGGATAGAACTACCTATGAAAGTTCTTTTGATAATTTGCATCTACTAACCACCGGCTTAAACCTGATATAATCTGCATCTATTTACGCTTTTCAGAAGCGTCTTTACATTCTGCAAGCCGCAAAATTATAGACGGTGACCTAAAATTGTCTAATTTAAACTGGCACGAAAGCAGTACATTTAACTTTAATGTACCTTTTATGAAAACGCGTGATTTATTAGGTTACAAACAATTTGATGATAGACTGACAAGGAAGGGCAAAATTATAGACTTATTCATTACTTTGAACATAGATCCAACTAACTTGCTGAAAATGACTTTATTTTTAATAGGATTCATAAAATAGTAACTTTTCATGCACAATTTACGCATACATCGACTGAAGCCCACTTTTAACATTCATAAGGATCGAAGACTGGTAGCGATTCTTCGTTTCCAATGATTTCCTAACTATATCTTATACAATCCCTTTTAAACTTATACAGATGCTTGACAAAACAAGTAATCTTTAATGGTGTAAAAACTAGTCTAGATAAAATAGAAAAATAAAAGAATGGGCTGCAGTCGCATTAAAAACAAATTATATTTTCGCTTGATTGAGTTTAGATGAACTTTTGAGTGGTATAAACTTATTCTAGACCATACACTAAAGTCTTCAGAAAAAAGCACTGAACAGTTGTTGTAAGGCGAAATCATTTAGCAGATTATTTAAATCATGATTAATTAACTCAACCAGCAATGCAGATTTTATTATTCAACATCTAACTTCCTATTCCGCATAAATTCAAATTACATACCTCAATACAATTTGCGAAGAATGCTCTTCATATTATAGTACTAAATGCAATACTTCCATGTAAAAAATATTCCTATAACATTTCGGGATCTAGTTAATGAGATTAATAAAGTTTGCAAGCAAAAAAATGTTGAGACTCATGCCAGACATAACAGTCCTATCACCATCCATGTACAGAATAGGTGGTGATGTTTTTAAACTTCTTCTACTGAATCTATTTAACACTTCAATAGAATCTGAATTTTTTCCTTAGGAATGGAAACAATCGGTCGTTACACCCAGTCATAAATCTGACTCGCAACACACAGTATCATATTATCGCCCAATTAACCACAAAGCAATCCAATCTAGATTACTTGAAAAAATTGTTAAAAATCTTTCCTAAATCACTTATCTTCAAGTTCGTCCTCTAGAGCTCAACACGGATTCATGAATAAAATAACTTGCATTATTTGCCAGCTTGAATACCTTGACTTTATTACTACCTCGATTTAGGAAGGGTTGGTAATCGTAGTTGTTTTCCTGGACATAACTAAAGCATTTGATACTGTACCTCATAAGTTATTATTATCGAAACTTGAATCATATTGCATCGGAGATAATCTACTTTCATGGCTAAAAACATTTTTACTGATCGCACTTAATCTTTGAAGTCAATGGCCACAGATCTCGCATCCTGCCTATTACCAGTGGGGTTAATCAAAGTAGTGTGTTTGGTGCGTGTGTGTGACGGAAATGCAAGTAAATGAGATTTTCAATATTTTACTGTATTTTTAGTGAACGTGAAATTTCGCTGTAGAAATGACCTTGAAAATGTATTCGCAATTGTACATACGGCAATTTGATTGTACAAACATTTTGGCAATTATTGATGAGGCTTATCATGCTTTGAGTATCCAAGATTAAAAATTATTTATTCATTTTTTCATGAAATGTAAAATTCCAGAAGTGTTTATCCCCTTATGTACGGTGATTGTGACTCCTTATTTAGAATAGAGCCTGAAAGCCTAGAGCACATTCTCCCAAAAAGACAAATTATTACTAGAGGGCTTCCAACGTCTGCCTACCGAAATTCGTTGAATGTATTTCTAGGAAACCCTCTGAGGAACGTCAAAGTTTTTACAGTCTCCACTCATTTCGGCGTCGTCGTCTATGTTGTGACCTAATAGATAACTTCAAGATCATGAGAGGCCTAGGCAACGAGGGTTGTCAAAACCTGTTCCATCGAGCGATCAACCCTTTAACTAGAGGGCATACAAAGAAGCTCGCAAAACTCACAATCGTCTGAATCTTAGGCAAAATTTCTTCAATGAAAGAACGGTAAGATTTTAGAATATATTACTCAGGAACCAATCGCTTCCTTATCGGTAGGTGCATTCAAATGTTGGCAGGATGAATCGGGGCATCAATTTGTCCATAAGTACTCTGCCTAAATATGCAGGTCATTTGTCAATAGAAATAGCATGAACAGTTTTCTTCTTTTTAAATTTATACGGTTTGTACAACAATGTAAAATACAAAAAACTGCACAAAAATCCAATTATATAATATCTCGTTTTGAATTTACGCACAAATTTTTCCATAGCTTACCTCTCGCTTGCTTGTGAAGAAGAAACACTTTCCATTTTTCACAGTCGTAGCTACAAGTACCTGGGACGGAAATACGGCTCGGGAAACAAATGATGTAACTTTGCTTACGACAAGGATACCAAAGAACAAAGAACCAACTTTGGCAGTGGTGGGCGCTGCTTTGAAACTTTGCAGCGACAGCAATTTTGGACGCTCAATTTGATTATCAAGCAATTACAGTCCTGTGCCAACTAAACAGAATTGAACTGAATCGATGTCCGCTCGACGTGCTGGTGATGAGAAACTCTACGTTAATATACAGATATCGGAAGCAAAAGCGTGTAAACCGTACAAACTGTATGCTCAAAATTGAAGTGCTGGGTGTACAACTGCATACTGTCGAAAAATTCTGGACGCGTGAATGGCTTTAGTCACTTCTAACTTAAACTTGAACTTGACCTTGACAGAATGTATAAACTTGTGTGTACAGCAAATCTTCGACAGAATTGATTACAAACTGTGATATTTGTGCATACAAAATGAGCATTTTTGATTACGATTTTTTATTTTTATGATTCCCTGATCGGTCACACAATTTCTATCTTCCTTGATTGCATACCACTGCTACATCGATATTTTTCAAAAAAACATGATGTTCCATTACATTATTACTGATCTGCTACCTGGACAGGCACTCGAGGCACTTACAAACGATAATATTGTGGTGCTGACAACCCTATCCATTACACCCTCCGCCTAATGTGGTTGACCGGGAAACACTTTGCGATTATGTATTAGAACATCGTGCTAATGTTATTGCCCTAACGTCTTGGGGTCAATATTATATTGTGGTATAACACCGACAAGCTGAGAATGTTAACCACAGTATATTGTACACAAAGATTCGAGAGTTTGAGTGATTAGTTAAGGTCAAAAATAACAAAAATGGGATGATTCCAGTTGTGAGCAATTTGGAACAATTCTGTGTTGTGCAGTCGCATTTGTTGTAGTTCTGACACTTCTGATCATATCTTTGCCGAATCTGCTCGTATTTATCCCATTCTAACATTTCTGTGCTACTTTCGATCATACATATCGGAATTTATTTGTTTTGCTCTGGTCATCTGATTAACAGTAAAGTTGTCATATCGACCTAAAAATCTTGGTTTGCTCACGCGCGCAAACATTTTCGCAACACTAACTATTCTACGGTTTCTGCTATCATTGCATAAGTCGCGTCGAGATACGCATTTTGATACTTTTTTTCTGTATTCTACCTTGTGTGGTTAACGAGTTATAGTGGATTATTTGCAAAATGACGAAATCACGAGTTCCGAAGCAGCCACACCGACCTGTCGACTCAGACGATCAGCCCAGTTTGGGCTGCTAATATGTTAGACCGCATTACGAGATTCAACATGCGGACAAAAAATCGATAGATCAAACTGTGACAGCGAAATGGAACCAACTTGACCTCAGTGCGAACGCAACAATGGTCACGGCCGGCCTAGCTAATAAGACGAATCTCTACACGCAAAATTGTCCCGAAGTCAGGTGCAAAACACTTGAACAACCGGTGAGTCCCATGGCGCGTAAAGTCATAACGTGTATTCTGTGTATGTTAAATGTGACAGTACTTTAGCCCCTGATTCGATAACATTAATAAATAATAAAAAGGTTCCAGGCGCATGCCATATCTGTGTTTGCTGCAGAGCTAAATGCTTGCACGATGCCGATACTTTTAATGCCAAATTAGAAAATAGAAATGCCGGTTTTGAGTTGAGCCTTCGACATGTGAAGGAAATATTGGTAAATCATGTGAGTACGCATGTGATCACTGATGTAAACCATCATATCAATACAAAGATTTAGGAACTACTAATGAAGGAATCTGAGACTAAGACTATTGGTATACCAAAAAAGCAGGGTTAAGCCTGATTTGGAATCAGTTAAAACGACCACAGAATTAGGAAATTTTTACAGAGATATGCTGTTAAGGTCGACCTCATCTGTACACTCCAAAACTGCTGTACCCGACAGATAAAGTCAAGCCCCAAAGTCAAACGCCTGACTCTCCGATGCGCAAGAAGAAAACTCCATACGCGCTAAACGTGATATGTACGAACGTCAGCAAGTCCAAAGAAAGCTTGTTTGATAGCAAACAGAAACATGACCTCGAGAAATGGTCACAACTTTGCCACGTAATGCAAATTGAACATTTGATCACAGAAAAAAAACAATGCCCATCAGATCAAATCGGTGTTAGCTTACACTTTATCTGATGGGAAGACCTGACACGGAGATCTGTTCAGTTGGGCCACCACTATAGATATTGCTGGCTCCTTCTGAACTAGTCGGGCAAACAAAGCTACTCAATTGTGCCAGTCTGCAGAACAGTTCATAAACGCTTCATTGCGATCGGTCAAACGGTGGACGGTTGCCCAAGTCGTTAAGGCGTGGGACTACAATGGTGATGGTCGGGGGTTCGAATCCCGCCCCCGAAGCGGTGAATATGCACTGCTGATGAGCTCAAATAAGAGCGAAACTCGAGTCCAGTGCTTCCATTATGGACCGTCGTGATCAACTTTGTGAATAGTTCGATGGGCTTGTCACGGATGAGTAGTCACAAATAAAAAGTGACTCGTCTAACTCGCCACTCAACTTCAGCTCATATTGTTCAACCTCGCTTGCTAAAGGTAACACTAAAATGCGATGCTGATATCGAGAAAGAACTGCTGGATGCGTACCTACTCAAGACAGATTCCGACTCAAACATCCGCATATATCCCGATTTACCGTGGTGGGAAAGGAATCGTAGCTTGAACGCCAGGGCACAAACGGTATTGCGGAGTATAGTTCTACTTGATGTACGAGAAAATACTTCTGGAGCATCGATTCAGGAAACCGTAGAGCACGACGTCAAGAAATGGCGCTACAATGCGTGTTCTCTAGATATTTCTAATGCCGTTGTTGTGGACACTTTTCGAGTTCCGTTTTCGCCAAAATATGAAGGGAATGGACCGAAACCTCTGAAGCTTATGCTCTTGACCAGCGTTATGGCCGAACTCGTAATGTCGGAACGGAAAAAAAGAAAACGAACGTTACCCGATCATGTTAGAACTGGCCCACCCAAACCCATTGTCATCAGTCAAACACTCCACCGTCTGAAGACAGCGGATAAGAGCGTTTCTACCTAAATGGAAGAAATCAATACATCACAAAATGACGTAGGTCTGGCTCAAATCAAGTCGGACTGAGCTATTCACACCGAAAACTAATTGTCGATTCAAGCAGTCGGCGACCAATAAAAAGCTCACGTTTTATCATCTCAGGCACTGATTATTCAGAGGGATCCGGCATCGCATTGTTTAACACCATATCACATACCACCTGATTCATCACTACTTGTTAAGTCCAACTCCAGAGAAGCCGGACTAATAATTTCAGCTTACACCCCGTCATTACTCATCAAAAATACAATTAAGTGCATCTATACAAACGCTAACAGCGTTTTAGCAAATTATTCGAATTGATGAGATTTGTATTGAAACGGCGCCAGACATAGTTGCAACAAGAGAAACGTGGTTCCATGCCTCAATGTCTGATAATGAACTCTCTTTTCCCATCATGTCTCTATTTCGGCGTGACCGATTAGGCGATAGCGGAGAAGCAGCACTCTACTTCAAGCAATCGTTTATCTGCAGAGCTATGAACGACCAGGACCTTGATATAACTGACACACTTTGGTGCTCTCTGAGTCATACTTCAGGAGGCCATTGCATTATTGGAGTGATGTATAGTTCTCAACACAGCAACACTCGAACTGAAAGTAAACTGATTAATGCTTTGCGCTATGAAATGACGCGGTACAATACTCAAATATTAATGATGGGGGACTTCAACTGTCCTCAGTTTCATAGCCGCAATGAACATTCATCAGAGACACTTGAATATGAACTTTGAGCCGTATTGGATTACGCACCCCTTCATAACCACGTTTTTGGATTTACTAGTATGAGGGGATTAGACCAGCAGTCTACCTTGTACCTAATACTTACATCAGATCTCACAGCTAGAGAGAATATCGTTTATAAACCGCCAATTGGATGAAGCGATCACGTTGGCGCAACAGTAACGGGACGAAATGCTTCAGAGGGGTGAACTACGGTGCTCTGTGTTCCGAGCTACAAAGCACTAGTATCGCACAACTGGATTAATCCTACCCGGATAGTTATTTGCGCTCTCTATTACAGCACTGATCATGTATTGCATGACTTAGATGTCCAAGAATATATGTGTTGGAGGAACACTCTATGTTTGTTTTGAAGAAAACGACTCAACGTAATAAATTTTTACTACGAATCAGGACTAAAAAGTGAATGAAACAAAGGTCAATAGCATGGGAGTTTCACAATGCTACCAACACAGCTGATTCTTGGGCACAATTTACACGATTGAGAAACAAATTTATCAGCTTAGTTCGAGATGATAAACAAACTTTCCAAACGCAATTGATTTCTCAGATGCACCAGAATCCGAAGCTCCTACATAGATTCGTAAACGATGAAACGAATATTCAGCCAGAAGTTTTTGCCCTAAAAACTTCGTCCGCCTTCACAAAATCCGATAATCAGACCGCTGACCTGTTACCAGACTTTTATGCCGAACCTCACGTAGTCTGATCAGGAACCAATCATTCGGCTTGACGGGCCGACCTTGAGTGAACTATTGATTACTGCTTTAGTGATAGCGCAGCAGTTACGAAAATTAAACGTAAAGATATCTCTAGGACCGGACGAGATAACTCCAAAGCTGCTGAAAACCTGTCATGCACAGCTATCTGAACCTCTATCCTGCATGTTCAATAATTTGCTCCAAGATGGCCTGGTGCCAAAAGACTGGTAACTGGGACCAAATATACCCATTTACAAAGGTAATTGCCGTTCTGAATTTAAACTTACAAACTTACGTTGGTCCAACCACAGAATACTATCTTGGAACCATGCAAGGTGGAAACGCGCAAACAAACATTCTCCGGTGTTAGTCCCAATGGCTCCATTAAACTCTTATCGACTAAGGTGCAGTCCGAACCATTGTCAAGGAAAGCGTAAGTTGGAACCGTTCCACGCGGACTCACAAGCTCAACTAAGACGAAACCAAGATCTTCGCCATTAGAAGCTAAGCTATAGGAATTACATGTCTGAACTATTACGCCTGTTATGTTTTCGTTATTATTAATCGCCGCAGATAGCAGATAGTGATGAGTTTCAGCACAACCGACAAGGCGGCACACTTGCTAAGATCGGCAGTCTACAATTCTATGATTGCATTTGAGGCACCAAAAGCACTTTCTATTTTGCCTGAGTGTTTGCCACCTTTTGCGACGTCATAACTCCGGAAAACTGAACATTGCTCCAGAGGGTAGTATAGCTCACAAAGAATACAGCTATTTGCTAGTGGAGCCTGGTGGACAGCAGAAATTCTACGGACGGAACGTGAAGGATATGAGGGTATCAAAGTCTAAGACGGCACATTTCTGTACTAGCTACATCAACTCGTCTCTCTATCAGAGCCATCAAGTCTCCAAAGGATGAGTCTTTGTTCACGGTCATGAGAGTCTCCGCCACTTCAGCCAATTTTATCTGTAGTGGCTTGTTTAATAGCTTAACAGTTTTTAGCAGATTAGTTGAGCAATTCAAGTGCGAGGGATCAAGACAGTGTCGGGTTGCCTCCCTTGGAGCGCCCCGACAATATTAGGTGAGGTAACAGAGCCTCTGATAGGGATCCGTTACCGGAGACTCTATATGACTGGAGAATGACCTGATGAAGGCAACAAAGTCCGCTGGTGAACCATTAAAGGGCTCGATTATAATTTTTGGCAAACTAAGTCCCACGGCCAAACTTCTAAATAGAGATTCTGCGAAAGGCTGCGGTGGTTGACTATCGTCATCTGTACGCTTCATGGAATTCATCGCAAGTTGATCAACATAGTGATCCTATTCGCACATACTCTTCGCTTTCTTTCAAACTAGTCGTTCTTTTTTAAGTCTCAACTCTTCTTGTGTTATACACAACTCTGTTTCCCATAGGTCATTATGGTCTTTCAGAGCATCCTCTCTAATTCCCTGGGCCTGCATGGAAACCTGAGTTGATGAAAGTGTGGAATGAATACTAGGAAAACGAAAAGAGGGAACATGGGGGTCAAAAAGTCAGCGTGATTGATTCACGTGAGTAGGGGATGCGGGTGGGATTTGAAGGGTCAGGGAAATGTCTTCTTCGAAGTTGGCTGCGGATGAATTTTCGATTCGCTTAAAGTTTTGCGCTTCGTTCGAATTCTTTGACATACTTCTGGTTGTTGCTATATTTTTTATTGTCCGACGATTACCCAGAAATTGTTGAGTACTGTATATTCTTAATTGACTACAGTAAGGGACGATATCCAAATAGCTGGAAATTGCAATCTATAATCGTTTCCAACCCAGTTAGAGTTACGCGCGAGAATTGTACAGACGTTGCAAAACCAGTTTATTCGTAATGAACAATTTTCTACGAATAGCGGTACTAAACAAATATACACAAATGCAAAAAAAATTTCCTCAACACTGAAAATCCGGGATTAGTTTCAATAACAATTACGAGCATCCATCAGCAGAAAATATGGCGCAGGTGTAATCAAGTAAATGCGAGCCAACAAATGACGGGAAAGATAAAAACAGAAGTAAGAAAGGTTTGAAAAAGATGAAGACAATTATTGGTAGAATATTTAAAAGCATCAAAAAATGTATGTGTACAATTTGTTGGGAGCACAAAATAGGGAGTCCAGACAGGCCAAATTATTGCGAAACTTAAATTTGAATATCACATTTACACCTGGTTTGATCCGTGAATGCGCTTCCGGAAGAGTTTATTTCAGTAAGATTTGAAAAACAACTTAAGCAACTAGTAGATACGGTAGTGCCTGTAATCATGGCGGAGCTGTACAACACTGGACAGGATTTCTTCAACTGAGGATTTCCTGGACTATGTTGCTGATAAAAAGAGATGTGGCTTACAAGGGATTGACCCTCTGTCTTCAATCAAGATGAAGAAGACAAAAATGTCAGCGGCCTGTAATTTATAAATTCAGAACTGTAATCACCTTTGTAAACTGGAATTTAATGTCCCAGTTTCTAGTCTTTTGGTACCGCACCAGCTTGGAGCAAATTATTAAACATGCTTGATAGAGGTTCAGATAGCTGCGCTTGACAGATTTTAAGCAGGTTTGGAGTTATCTCGTCTGGTCCTGGATAACTTTTCATGTTCAATTTTGTAAGTGCTGCGCGACCACTATCGAAGAGTCAATAATTCACTCAAGGTCGGTCGGTCAAGTCGAATGATTAGTTCTTGATTAGGCTCCATAGATTTCGGCGCAAAAACTCCGGCATACAATTTTTCTAACAGGTCAGCGGTCTGATAAACGGATTCTGTGAAGCAGGACGTGAAACTTTGTTTTATGGTATTTCTACTGCCGAAATAAGTGACGATTTTTAAAGGGGTTGTTTAAAGTGTGTTTCTTTAAAAAACATTCTTTCATTGGTTATTAACAAATCAAGGAGAGAAGGTGCATCAGCCTCACAGAATCACTTAGGTTGACTCACATGATTGTACAATAGGTGAGTTTCTATAAGTTCGTCACGTTCCACAGAAAATAAATCACTTGTATGTGTTGTCGATATATTAGGCACAATAAAGTCTCCCATCAGTAATACACGACTGTTTGTAACGATGAAGCTTTCCTAATGGACTCGTCTATTAGCACTAGGACTTTTCTCGCTTAAGAGGAGGCAATTTAAGGCAGGGTCTTATAGAGACCTTTAAGGTTGTCAAAGGATTAAGTTGTCTCGAATTCGATGACTTCTTTCGGTTTTCTCCTTTGGTCAGTAAACGAGGGCACAGTCTTAAACTAAGTAAACAGCACATCAGGCTCGAATCCAGAACGCACTTCTTTAACATTCATATAGCGAACGCATGGAACTCACTTCCTGCAGAACTAATCATGACAACTTCAGTAATTGCGTTCAAACATGGGCTGGACGAACGGTGGCAGGTGCTCTTCCCGGAGCATTTATAGCATTTTGTACAGTCTTCTATTTTGTATCATTTAAATTTGTTAACTTAGATATTATCGTTTCGTTTCAATTGCCAATAAATCGATATGACGTTATCAGCAATCGAAACCAAACACATTACACTTAAGACTAAATCCCTCCATATTTATGATCAAAAACCACAAAAATATTCGGAAAAACATTTTGAAACACAAAAAGAGTTTCTTTTTCATTTTTTCGTATTTGTGCAAATAAGCTGCTGTCGATCGTTTTTTCATTCGATTGGACATGCAACATGCATTAAGTCTCTCATCTTTCGGTGATGATACCTCTCCCATCTTCCATTCACAGTTACACACGCCTGTGATACTTACGAATCAATCCTGGTAGTGGCGTGTGTTTTCAAGCACACCTCCGAAAAAATCTGGGCACTCGTTTTGACTTGGTCGACTATCGCAATGTGATACTAATACTGTGCTAGGTCCGCTGCTCTTTCTGATTTTTATCGATGACTTGTCGCCTATCTTGGAGTGCCCGTGCTTCATTTTTGCGGATGACGTGATTTTCATTGGTTCAACGAATGAAGATACTCTGTTGCACGACCTCGAGCGGGTCATTGACTGGTCCATACTTTGGGACCTCCCACTGAACCTCAATAAGTGCCAACTCTTGTCTGCTCTGGTCGACAAGATCACAGTCCAGGTGTCAGGTACTACTATTAGCGTTGATGCCGCACAGCGGGTTAAGGACTTGGGTGTTCTAGTTAGAGCTGACTTCAAATGGGAGGACTAATGCGCTGTTGCAGCGCAACGTGAACGCAATGTGCTCTTTCGGTTGAAGTCGGTGCTTTCCAGCAGAAGTCCCGACGTGTTCCTGCCACTTTACAAGGCGTTAGTCAGGCCGCATTTGGAATATTGTTTCCAGGCGTGGTGTCCTCACTACCATAAGGATATCATTCAACTTGAAAGCGTCCAGCGACTAGCAACACGCATGATTGAGGGTCAGCGTGGGAAAAGTTATGCTGATCGCCTTTGGGCTCTGGGTCTTTCCTCTCTTATGCGTCGTCGTTCGAGAGGTGATTTGATTGAAACCTTTATGATCTTAAAGGGCTTAAGCGGCGTTAATCCAGATGACATCTTTACCTTAAGTCCTAAGCTGGGCACTCGCGGACACGCACTCAAGCTCGCTAAGGAACGATGTCGACTAGATTCTAGGAAAAACTTTTTCAGCTTCAGGGTGGTCAACTTCTGGAACAAGCTCCTTGAAGAACTTATCTCCTGTAGTTCCGTCTCAACTTTCAAGCAGGGTTTAGACCGTGACTGGGGTAAGTTATTCTCTGATTACATCCCATGATTACCATGCTTAGGTTGTCCTCCATTTTGCTCGCTATTCACTGTAGCAATTTTAGAGAATCTTCCTATTCTTGATTCTCCATCAGCTGACCTTTCACCGTGCTGGTGAGGAGAAACTGCCTTGTCTTTTTTCCAGCATCGATTATTGCGCGTTGCTGTCCTACTACTATCCTACTACTACAGCGCCTGGCACCGCGATCATCAGAGATTGCAAACAGAGAAGAAAGAAAATTACCTTTTGGCAGTGCATCGATTATAGCGCGGTGCTCCTCCAACTACATTCTCCTAGTCCCACGACCATCAGAGGTTCCACACGGAGAAAAAGGATTGACCCTTTGGCAGTGGTGGGCGCTTCTCCGCAGCATTCCACCGAAAGAAATTCTGGACGCTCGATTGGCTTGTCAGCCACATACTGTCCTGTGCAAACTGAACTGAACTGAACTGATACTGATACTGCATATCTTTCGCATCAGTATCAGGTTCATTATGTGTGGGGGAGGTAAATGACATCTAGAAACGCATAAATATGCTTTTTGAGATGACGACAGACATAACGTGAAGTAAAATTTTCGTTTCTGTGATAGAATCTGTCAACCATGATATCAAAGTTTCGATTTGCAAGCCTCATGCGCAGCTCGGAAAGTCGACTTTCACCTTGAACTTATGGCGTTTTTCTTGCGCGGTACGTTCAACTTGATTGTATTTCCCACCCTCCGTTAAATATCATGACGAATTTTTGCTATTCCTTGAATTTGCAATAAAATAGAATAACTATTTTACTATATTATTGATATTTCTCTGATTAATCACGCCAGTAATAAAATCAGCTTGTATTTTTCTACTGAACTATCATTACTCACCTTTTGCCGATAGATATGAGTTCAAAAAATACCTGCCTCAACGGAAAATGTGGCAAAATGGTGGCTAAGGTCATCGAGTGCACAGCTTGCAAGCGTTGGGCTCACCCTAGCTGCTCAGGCATACATAAATCTCACTACGGGATTTATGCAAAATACCGCTGGTTGCAGTGGTATTGTTCCGGCTGTCACGAGGCTGCCACTGACGCCGCTTGCCAAAAGCCAAGGAATAGCGTGACGTCGCGAAGCTCGTCAGATTTTACAGCCGCCCAATCGTATGCATCTGTAGTGAGAGCGAATATAAGTTCTGAGACTACAACAGGCAACGCTATAGCGCACAAATCTAGCCGGCTGCAATGTTCTTCCAAGCAAGCTACCTCTCCTAAGGTGGTGAATAGAGCCAGGACTTCAAGAAAGCGTGCTATCAAAAAGGCGGAAAAAGGGCATCCCCTGATAATGTAGACGTAGCTATCCAGTTACCTAGTCCTTCAAAGCAAGCTTCCTCTCCGAAGGTCGTAAACGTAGCCCAAACTCCTAAAAAACGTACCAAGCAAGTTAAAGCCTATACTCAACAGAAGCAACATGGAAATGTTGCTGGCTCAACCGACATGGATAAAATTATCCAGGAATTAAACGTTTTGCGTAAGCAAGTTGAGTCACTTAACGGCAATTCTTATTATTCTTCAAAAACTAGAATCCGAAATGTTCTAGTTTTTAATCGAGCGGAGCCTTTCATTAGGGAATCAAGTTGTTACTAGTGTGCTGACTTGCTACAAGTCAGCACTGGCGATTGCTTGTGTTTACGTCACGCCCTGTGCAACCCTGTGAGAAATTAGTCAACTGCTTGAGATGCTTGTCGGGTTGTTTCAATCAGCCCCAAGCGTACTCATTCTAGGTGATTTTAATCTCCCAGATATAGACTGGTCAGCTCCCTCAGGGGTACTCACTGAGCAATCCGCATCTTTTCTCGATTGGATCCACTATCATAAATTACATCAGCACGTGAACAAACCCACTAGGTTCCGCGATGGATGCACTCCATCCACTCTTGACTTGATGCTGTCGTCTCAGCTAGAAGCTGTCAAGAATGTCAAGTTTCTACCCCCTCTTGGCAAAAGCGACCACGTAATGTTAGGCTTCGAAGCGCTGTTTCGTTTTCACAAACCTCTTGCGCGCCCTAGACGTAATTTTAGGCGTGTTGACTGGGGCCTACTTTTACAGTCATCAAAATCTTACCTTCTGTTCTCGAGTGATTCTAGTGTAACTGAAAACTGGGACAGAATTTGCAGATTTCTTAACGGGCTAAAAGACCTGCATGCTCCACTGCAATGCGTGAATAAGCACCAGCGGCCACCCTGGTGGTCTCCCAGCGTTCGTCGTTCTATTCGTAAACGTGATCGCTTATGGAGGCAATATAGGCTATCGCTCACCTCTGGTTCGTGGGTCCGTTACAGAACCGCCCGAAACGCTTGTGTCAAAATGCAGCGTGTGCTCAAACAGAAGTTTGAGTTATCGTTAGCCAGGGATGCTAAATCCAACTCAAAAAGGTTTTACAGTTACGTGCAATCTAAAGAAAAAACTAAGGTAAACATCGGTGACTTAGAACTGGATGATGGGCAAGTAGCTACTAGTGACCTAGCTAATGGGAAAAGACGTTTATTTTCCCTAAAAACTCAATATCTTTGAAGATATTACGACTCTATATTCACACTATTACAAAATAGATTTGAATTATTTGGCGCGAAAAACATGATTATAATTTGATCATAACGTTTATAATTTGATCATATTCGCCCTTTATTCTGATTGGTCCATCGAGTCCTTGACACGGTTTTAATGTGCTATTTTCCAAGGTCATTTCCTTCTACATTCTCAGCCTATATATATGGATGAGTAAACCATGTTTGTTATTATTGGAAGTGAGCTCCCATACGAACTTCTCTGAAGCTTTGGTCTTCTCTCTCAATAGTCGGTTGGGCAATATTGTGGAAAGCATATCCGGTGCATTATTAGCTCCATATCAAGAACGTAACAGTTTGGCGACGGGTTTATTCAAGTTACGAAATCATGGAACAATCCAAGATAGAAATTCTTTTGGAGCGACAAATGATGCTGATGGAACTTCTGCTTCAGAAGCAAGTACCAAACACTGAAGTACGTGCTATTCCACCCTCCGTTGACGGAATTGCGAACAGCATCGCAGAATTCTCCTATGATCCGGAAGCTAACATCACATTTGAAACTTGGTTCAGGCGATATGAAGATCTTTTTCGTGTTGATTTTTCAGCCCAAGATGATGCATGGAAAGTTCGGCTGCTGCTACGTAAACTTGGCCCAGCAGAGCTGGATAAGTACTGTAACCTGATCCTACCCAAGAATCCTCGGGATAGAACTTTTGATGAGACTATCAAGTCACTGATTGAACTCTTCGGTGAGCATGTATCTCTATTCAACACTCGCTACAGGTGCCTCAAGCTGAAAATGAACGACACAGACGACTTCAAGACACACATGGGCATAGTCAATCGCGAATGTGAACGCTTCAAGTTGCGGTCCCTCACAGACGACCAGTTCAAGTCCTTGATATTCATATGCAGCCTGGTATCTCCGCGTTTCGCTGATATTCAAACGCGACTGCTCAACAAACTTGAGCAAGAACCCTCATTCACTCTCCAAGCCATTGGTGATGAATATCTACGACTGGTCAGTCTCCAAGAAGATTCGGCAATGATTCAACATGGGAATCATGGCACCGACACCGTCCATGCCGTTCAGCAAAGCAATTGGCATTCGCCACAAGTTTCCAGCGCAAAGAAGCCACCGTCTTCATGTTGGCATTGCGGAGCCTGGCACTATGTCCGATATTGCCCCTTTAAACAACACCGTTGCAGTCAGTGCAACGTCACAGGTCACAAAGAAGGATTCTGCAGATCCAGAACGAAACAACAAGTTTCGTCGAAACCAAAGATTTCGAGATCATTTTCAAAGCCGCAGCAAAACCAGCAGAGGTTTTCATCAGATCAGCCAATCAATGCTGTGTGCAACCAAATTTAGTGCAGCAGCGCACCTTTTGACAGGATTGCAGCTATATCAACTGAGTAGTATGTACGCGATCAGTTGACCACAGCAGTGCGAAACCTTCCTGTGACAGTCGCAGATATCAAGAGGACCCTGAACGACGACGAGGTTCTCTCAGAAGCTATCAGGTATGTTCAATCTGGATGGCCTAGGATAGCACCACAATTGAATGACAATCAACTGTTCCAAAGACGGGAATCTTTATCAATCGTGGATGACTGTCTCATGTTTGGTGCTCGAGTCGTTATTCCCGCTGCTTTGCGTCAACGGGTCATACGTCAATTTCATGCTGGACATCCGGGGATCAATCGGATGAAAGCAATCGCTCGAAGTTTCGCCTACTGGCCAGGGATGGACGCTGACATCACCGAGTTTGTCAGGCGCTGTACCAATTGTCAACAAGCGGCAAAACTCCCTGCTCACGCAACACCAGTTCCGTGGCCTCGACCTGACAAAGCATGGTCGCGTATTCACATTGACTTCGCCGGCCCACTCAACGGAACCACCTACTTAGTCTTGGTAGACGCTTATTCAAAATGGCCAGAAATCGTCCCGCTCTCTCCTGCAACAAGTTCGACCACAATCGGAGCACTCACTTCGATATTCAGCCAACACGGAGTTCCCGACACCATTGTCTCAGATAATGGATCCCAATTCACATCAGCTCATTTTGCCGAATTCTGCAAGAAGAATGCAATTGAGCATATCCGGACTCCGATCTACCATCCCCAATCGAACGGACAAGCGGAGAGGTTTGTCGACACATTCAAAAGAGCAATGCTCAAGTCTCAAGGGGAGGGGACTACCCTCGACAACTTGCAACGATTCCTGTTAGTCTACCGGACGACCCCACACGAATCCCTGATGAATAGTCAAACGCCAGCAGAGGCACTAATGAGTAGAAAACTTCGTACAGTCAATAACGCAATAATAATAATAATAATAATACTATATTCTTGGTAAACCAAGGCGTGCAAAACATGATCAGGTTATCAATGTGTACAAAATAAATAAATTGTAAGATGACCTTTTCAAGCGGAATTTTTAAACATTTTTCCGTTCAATAAAGGATGGTAAATTTACAAGGGTAAGAAAGTTAATTTGTTTCGCGCAATGTCACACAGTAATAAAGTTTCATCTAGATTGCATCGAAATAATCAAACGAAGAGGATGCAATTAATTCTGGAGCAGAGATTGAAAAAAAAGAAAATAACATAAAAAGTTATGAAGGAAATGGTGCGTTTGAAGATATAAATGTCACAGTAAAAATAAATTTTCGAAATAAAGAAAGTTCCTTCATATATATATAAATTGACTTCTTCGGAATGTTGGTGGGTGTGATTGAAGAAAAGCACATAAAAATCCGAAGTTAAATTGAAAAAAATTAGAAAATGGAGGGGATAAGGGGAGATTGTGGTTTAAAATTGCATGAGGTTTGGGCCGGTTGTACGATCCAGGAAAGTCGAAGAATTGTCTAATAAGGGAAACCATAACTGTTTGCCAGTATGGATTTCAGTTCATGTAGAAGAATCAGTCTTACGCGGAAGAAGCAAGGACCAGTATCGGAGTTGGTTTTGGAGTCGGAGGTACTGGAACACAATTAAAAGTATTCTCTTCACCATCATGGTGAGAGGTTATCATTGTTAAATAGTACATTTATTATAAACGATAAAAAAGATCACAAAAAACAATATTTTTGGCATTTTTAGCGTTTTTTTCTTTTTTTGTTTTTATAATAAATACGTTATGGCAAAGCATGTTTTCATGCATAAATGGGTTTAATGTAAGCAGATTACGGTTTAGGATATGGTAATACGGTAAAAATGATCATAAGACGCACGGTCACGATAAAGGTTTGTAACAACATATCTAAGGTCCGACAACCTGACACTTGAATGGCCAGTTATCCAGAGAATACTATAAGACCTCATGATAAACTAATATGTTGAAAGGTTATCATTGTAAAATAGTACATTCATTATAAACGATTAAAAAGAACACAAAAAACAATATTTTTGGCATTTTTAGCGTTTTTTTCTTTTTTTGTTTTTATAATAAATACGTTATGGCAAAGCATGTTTTTATGCATAAATGGGTTTAATGTAAGCAGACTACGGTTTAGGATATGGTTATATGGTAAAAATAATCATAAGACGCACGGTTACGATAAAGGTTTGTAACAACATATCTAAGGTCCGGCAACCTGACACTTGAATGGCCAGTTATCCAGAGAATACTATAAGACCTCAAGATATACTAATATGTGAAGAAAGATGTGAAATTAGAAACCTGGGATCCCATGAGAGTATAGAATATCTAGAGAAGAGTTTATCCTAAGGATTTGGGATAGTGAGTGAACAGTAAGGGTTTCTACAAGAGTTTTAAATTTCCCTGTAGATGTGCACATACGGAAATGAAGAGGAAGGGAATTCCAAAGTTGCGCATATCTAACTCAGAAGAAGTTACGTCTGACTTTAGTGCGAGACATAGGGGTATTCAACAGCCTTGTTCGATTGCGCAGATCATATCGGATATAATCGTGAAAGCGCATGCCAGACTGGAGCTTAATTCGTTGCTGGGTAATGATTCGAAAGAAAAGAAGCAGATTCAGACGAATTCTGCGTAGCCATAGTGGTTCGACATTCAGCAAATTACACCTTTCAAGATAAGGCAAGGGGGTTGAATAGCCCAAAGTTATTTTGCTGAATGTACGTTGAAGTCTCTCTAAGAGAAAACAATCACGCCTACCCATGTGAGAATAGATGATATTACAATAATCGAGAATTGGTAGGACTTTTATCTTATATAATGCTATTTTACTCTCGCGTAAGAGGAATTTATGGTTAATTAGGCTAAAGTTTTGTCTTGCTCTCGCGATGAGGTGTCTAGCTTGTTCATTAAAATTGAGAGAAGAGGAGTATCTAAATCCAAGGTCCCTAATTTATGCAGAAGGTGTGATGGTTGAGCCATTTATCGTGAGTGTGTTAGAAGGGATTGAACAATGTAATCCCATATATTGTGTCTTAGAAGCAATGGTCCCGAAGCCTCCGGAACCTCATGTTCATCAGCATCTCAGTCAGAGGAGCTTCAAAGTGGGATCCAGCGTCTATGCTCGTGATTATCGACAACGAAGAAACTCATGGATCGAGGGCAAGGTTGTATGTCGGAGAGGTAGCGTTATGCTCGACATCCAAGTTGGAAACGATGTTTGGATACGCCTTCTCAATCAATTGAGACCAAGAGAAGGACAGTCGGAGTTAGAACCTGTGAAACCAGTGAATCTTCCGTGGGATCTTCTATTTGATACCTTCCAGCTCCCATCTCCTCCGGTTGAAATACCACCTGACATTATCGCTCCCGATCGCGCACTAGAACCCCGACGATGGACTAACCGAAGACGCAAGACTGTCGTATCACTTCAAGTCAACCCCAAGCTCTGTCGGTACTGAGTAACTTTTAAAAAGGGAGGTAATGGGAAAAGACGTTTATTTTCCCTAGAAACTCAATATCTTTGAAGATATTACGACTCTATATTGACACTATTACAAAATAAATTTGAATTATTTGGCGCGAAAAACATGATTATAATTTGATCATAACGTTTATTATTTGATCATATTCGCCCTTTATTCTGATTGGTCCATCGAGTCCTTGACACGGTTTTAATGTGCTATTTTCCAAGGTCATTTCCTTTTGCATTCTCAGCCTATATATATGGATGAGTAAACCATGTTTGTTATTATTGGAAGTGAGCTCCCATACGAACGTCTTTGAAGCTTTGGTCTTCTCTCTCAATAGTCGGTTGGGCAATATTGTGGGAAGCATATCCGGTGCATTATTAGCTCCATATCAAAAACGTAACACTAGCTAAGGCGGCAGCCTGCTCAAGGTTTTTCAGTAGCGTTCAGCGAAGGAATAATTCTTTACTCACACCGCCTGAGTTGCCTAACTTTCCATCTGGTGTCCTTGCACTTTATGATTTTTCCTTTATTGAGGCGGAGGTGTATGGTGCTCTTATTCATGTTCGTGCTAACAAGGCAGAGGGTCCGGATCACATCCACTCAATTATGTTGCGAAATCTCGCCCCAGTGCTTGCAGAACCACTATGTGAGCTCTTCAATTCATGTTTGCACTCGGCAATGGTTCCTCGTGAGTGGAAAGAAGCCATAGTAGTACCAATACACAAAGATGGTTGCAGGTCGATTCTTGGTAACTATAGACCAGTCAGCCTGACCAGCATCGTCTCGAAAGTATTGGAAAGACTTATACGCGACAAAATCTGCCAGCATTCTCTACTTAGTGTAGCTCAACATGGATTCCTGAAAGGGAGGTCTTGTTTGACTAACGTCTTGAGTTTCCTCAATATTGCTACGAAAAGGTTGGATGGAGGGAAGCCGGTCGAAGCGCTCTACCTAGATTTTAGCAAGGCTTTCGATTCCGTCAGCCACAGATTTTTACAAACTAAGCTGGCAGCAAAAGGCATACGGGGTAGTTTACTTGCTTGGATAAAAGCATTCCTGACAGGTAGGAACTGAGCGCCTGAGCGCCTACCCTCCCGCGCGCTGCCTGTGTCGGTTGGCCCAGGCTGGCGGCGGTGTTCAGGTGGACAACCGCTGACCTGGAAGAAGGCCTTAAAACGCTTGACGTCGGGTTTAGCTCGGGTCGGACTAACGCGGCTTCCTGGATGGGGTCAAAGGGATAGTGAGTGTCTGTGGATTGACACGCTGTCGACGATGGCTGAGAACCGGCAATAGTAGAGAGAGTGCATTCTATTTTGTGTTCCCCCCTCAAATTTGTGAAAAAAATCAAAAAATCGACATGTGAAACAATGGACAAAAAGATTCCCCCTCATATTGTACCTTTTTTTCTTTCCTTCTTTTTCTCGTGCATTGCCGAGTGGCA
>JACCGJ010005184.1:0-20772 GCA_013407085.1 Atriophallophorus winterbourni | reverse complement strand
GTACAACCGCGGAGGGAAATAATAGGTTTTTTGGGAAAACTTAATGACTTTCATTGCCATAAACTTAGGTCACGACCTATCTGAATGATCTCCGAATTTTGCAAATTCAATGGCAGTTTATTTTCGAATGACCAGAAGTTAAATGTACTAAAATAATTTGGCATCAAAATATAATCATCAGCATTGCTTATGCGCCACCATACTTTTATATCGTCAGCAAACAAAACCATCTTACTGTCATTTGGTATTGGTATATCTTTTATCTAGAATAGAAACAGTATTGGTACACGCACTGAGCCTTGTAGAACATCGATTTCCTTCCATAATAGTCCATCCACACTAATTCTGATGTATAATGCGAACACTTATCAAGTCAAATAGTCTTCCAAGAATACGGCGTTTCTTTAGCTTGTTCAAGAGTAAATTATGATCAACTCTACCGAAAGCGTTAGAAATGTCCAGGTAGCACACATGAATACAGCCCCCCATCTACAGCCCTCGTCCAGTCGTTTAAGCTGGTCAACAAATTTGTCAGACAAGAGCAATTTCTGCGAAATCCGTGTTTCGCAAGTGCCAAAAGTTGGTAAAATGTCGGGATTGCGAGCCAGGTTATGCGGAGCCAATTAGTCGACCTTCAACGATCTTCCAACGAGCTCCATAAGAGCATTCAATCAATCAAACATTGATACATGCGCGAAGTAACCCAGCTCATGGCCCGACGCGTGAGCTCCACGTGGTGGCATTCATGAAATAAATGCTCGCGCAATTTAACATCGAACTGAACGATACTCATAAATTAATTAGTACTCGGTTAATCGAGCTTAGCGCTTGGTCATCCATGTTGAGCTGCTATACGACGTAGCACCCGAGTGCTTATTTTGTAACATTAACGCTTTCACGACAATAAATTTCATGCCAATACAGTGTTACTAGTTTTTAAGCTGTTAGAACTAATGATGCCCGTAAAACAGTTAGACGGATCAACATTGTGGCTTTGAGTGATTCCCTTAAAAGACGCAATTAACTGCAAACCGGAAACTAGCAATGAACATGAGTTTTGGAAATGGTTGATACCTCAACTTAACAATTCAACGGAAGGAATTCAACATTTGTCATCAAGAACTCAAGAAAGTACCTCGAAGTTAAACTAAGAAGCTGAAATCGTAAGTGGTTAAAGGTAGGAAACCTAGGGGAGTTCCCCAAGATTCAGCTCCTTGGTCTATCTGGTTCATGTCTTTGAAGTACCCAAAATTGTTCGATGTAACATTTCTTTATTTGCGGACGACCTAAAGATATGGAGTTGCATCCGTAGCCCAGAAGACTGTCTACTATTACAAAAAGATCTTGATACGCTTAACAATTGGTCGTTGACGAATAAACTGCCAGTTAATTTCAACAATGAATGTGTATGAATACGGGAAATCGAGTAGAGTGCACATACCATATCGGTTCGTATGTCCTTGAAAATTGCAGCGAAGAAATGTATTTTGGTGTCTGGATATGCTCCAGTTTAAAAACCTCACTACAAACTAACACTAACGCTGTCAAATCTATTTGCAGTTTTTCACAATAAGTTCTGCAGAGGATTGTGAGAAACTGCAAATGGATTTGGGCAGCGTGTCGAATTGGGCGGCCATGAATGACATGTCACATAACGCCTCGGCTGTCTATGAAAAGACGTCACGAGTACTGCTTCTTCTAAAACGCGTGTTCGGGAGTTTCACGAAGCAAACTGCTCACCGAATAATTAATACGTACTTGATGCCACCCATGGCGTATGCAGTTCAGGCTTGGTCACCCTGGCTACAGAAGGAAATCAGACTCTTGCAGAGAATATATCATCGGACCACCAAGCTCGTACGTGATTTAAAACATAAACAATACGAAGATCGGATTACAAGCCTCAATCTCTTCGACTCTCGCTACCGCCGTCTTATAGGCGACTTGATTCTTATGTTTAATACCAACAACCATCCCCTGAATCTACTATTCACACAACTACCACCACGAACAAGCCGGAGTCATGACTATACAGTACTTATTCCCGACTCGAGGCTGAACTGTCGAAGGTATTTTTATTCTGTACGTGTATGTTTTACTTGGAACTCCCTACCCCGTAACGTTGCACATTCACCGAACTTGGAATATTCTCCAGCAGTGGAGTGTCAGGGTAGACGATCTCAGCACCACAACATTGGTTTAGCATCATTGGAATAAAAACTTGTCAAATATATGCAACCTTAACTTGCTATTGTCCCGCGCTGTTTCATTCATGAGAAAACGCTTCATATTATTAGTACGTATACATTTTTATACTTTTGTTTCGGCCATGAAGTTATTGTGCAGCTAAATGGTTATTCAGTCATAAAACACGATTTTCACTAATGGAGTGTTTTGATAAACTTTCACATTCCCCAAGCCGATGTAATCGAAACACAAAACCATTGAAGTTCAATGATTCTTGGCCAAATTCACGAGTTGAAAAGGACGGAAAATGTCGGGTTTGCGAGCAAGGATATGGGAAGCCAATTAGTCGACCTTCAACCATCTTCCAACGAGCTCCATTCGATAAGAGCATTCAATCAACCAAATATTAGTAACTGTACGAAGTAACCCAGCTCATAACCCGATGCGCGAGCTCCACATGGAGGCATTCATGAATGAAATGCTCGCGCAATTTAATATCAAACTGAACGATACTCATAAATTTATTAGTACTCGGTTAGTCGAGCTTATTTTTCTCGGTAAGAATTTGTTTCACTTGGAACTATTTGCCTGAAGTAATCACACGCTCAGAATCTGTTGAGGTTTTCGCTTCCAAACTCGATGAGTTTATGACAAGCCATGCGTTATGTGACTGTCCCTATTAATTTTTGAGATATTATATATATATATATATATTTTTTTTATATATTCCATATACCTTGTCATCCTATGGTTATTGTTAACCTTACTGCTTTTACTACCATAAAAATTTTCTGAGTTCTGAGTTCTGAGATTATAAAATTCTACAAAAAGATCTCCAAGCACATCATAAGTGGTCCTTACAAAACTGAGTACCATTCAGCATCTAAAAATGTAAAATGTTAAACGTCGATAAATCCTTCGACTTCACATACTCTCTGGGATCTCAGCAACTTTCATTGGTTAGGGAAGAGAAAGACCTGGGTGTGCGGAGTAGCAGAAACTTTAAGTCTTTACGCTAGTGTTCTTTGGTATATATTATATATATTATATATATAATATTATATTATATATATATTATATATATACCAACGAACACTGGCGTGAAGACTTTAATTTACTGATACTATATACTAGCATATGCTATATATACTACTATACTACTATATGCGAACATCCTATGGTGTTGTACATCTGCAAGCTTTTTTATACCATAAATTCTTGAATCTGGAATCTTGACTGTGACAAGTCGAAGGTCGTCGGTGTCTATGCGGCAGCTTAAAGAACTGTGTGCATTGTGATGTCATCTTCTAGCGTGCTTCCAAGCAACTAGGTATGCGGCGACGAATTTTCAAAACCTTCTCGCCTGTAACGTTGCCCAAATTCATGAAAACCAGAAACCGGTAGTGGTGTGTAAGTGCGGGGGATGTAAGCAACGCATTTATATGGTCATTCATAAGCGCCTTGAGTGTTTGACCAGGAATCACTATGTGATTCTGAGTTCGAACATCGTGGTTCGTTGTACGAACCCTATGCAACAGTGGCATTCAAGTATAACTTTGTTTAGCACTTATAAAACTTTTCCAAGTATCTCGTTCTTACAAGCAATGAACATGAAATTGATAACGTTGCTTACGCAAGTCCACTCGGACTAAGTGGTCAGGTCGTCATCCAGTTTGACTTTTTTTGAAGCTGTAAGAACTAATGATGCCCGTAAAACAGTTAGACGGATCAACGTTATGGCTTTGAGTGATGCTCTTAAAAACTCATTTAAATGCAAACCGGAAATAAGCAATGCACATGAGTTTTGGATATGGTTGATACCTCATCTTAACAATTCAATCGAATTGAGTTCAACATTTGTCCTCGGGAACTCAAGAAAAACCCTTGAATTAAAACTAAGAAGCAGAACTCGTAAGTGGTTAAATGAACGAAACTTTGAGAAGTTCCCCAAGATTCAGTTACTTGTACTTTCTGCTTTATGTCAATGAAATGTCGGAATTTATTTGATGTTAGATTTCGTTATTTGCGGACTACATAAAATATGTATTTGCATTCATACGCAGAAGAACAAACTGCCGTTTAACTTCAACATCGCATTCGCATGAATGTGGTGAATCGGTTCGCACGTCCTTGACAATTGCAGCGAATAAAATTATTTTGGTGTCTGGATATGCTCCAGTTTAAAAACCGAACTAAAACTAATACTCGCCATTTATCGTTATTACTCTTGAGAACGTGATCGACCTGTTTATAGTGTTGATCACATCTCCCGTAATTATGCACGCAACACTACGCATTGGTCATTCATGAGCCCGCCGTGACCATGGATCACTTTGTAAATTTGAATACCAACGCCTAGTTCGTCTGGAAGAACTCTATTTAACAGCGGCTCTCACGTTATCGACCCGTTATTCAAACTTGTTCGTGTGGTCGTGAGTGTGACCTTCATATCCAAGTCTGATTGACCGAATCGTGAACCATTGTTCCTATTGGATAAGCGCAGTGGCACGTGGCCCGCGTTTGGCCTAAATTGTTTTACGTGAATGGTGCGTGCTTGTTCTACATTCTGTACAAATTAACAGAGCAAGGATCACAAGAAGCAAAGGCAAAGACAGTTAAAGCTGGAATCGCGATCACCGCAACACGAACTGAAACATTAATTTGGACGAAAATGTATTTGAAAATTCAGGTTTATGTTAATGTTTGATACAACAAAGGCACGGCACATATCACCTGCTTAGCGATCAACCCACGTTGTCCAAGACGTCAGACACACGTTCAAGTATCTTTCAAAGATGGGAGGTGTTGTATAGGTAGTGGACGGGCTATCGATTAATCACCAATCAAGATCGATCGTGAGTTTAAATTTCGCTTGGCTGACTGTGGGAGATTCATTAGCTCGCCAACCTTGTGGTTCGTTCGTTCGATACACGGGTTCGGGTACGGTGTTCTGTCGAATCCACGGCTGGGCCAGTATTAGAAAACTACAGATATAACAGGTTGATACCACATCTTAAGAATTCAACCAAAGTGAGTTTGTAGTGAACTGCTTCCACTTTGTAACTTCGTATTTTGTACATACAATTTTTGGCCTTGTATAGTTATTCATTTTTTTGGCCATGTACACTTCATCTGTATCAATGCTTGTACAATATACCTTTTGGCGGTCAATACAATTTTGAACTCGGACTTTGTCTTCTTGTGATGTTGTTGTAAAACAGCTCCCACTGCCGAATTGGAGGCATCGGTCGTCAATGATAAAGGATAGGTCGGTTCCGGATCAATGAATGAGAGTTCTGTATCACTGCAAGGAGCTTTTTTGGATGCGGCAAAAGCTTCAAGTGCCTCTGACGAAAGCTGTAGTGATTTTGATTTGGAGTCGAGCAAATCGGTCAGCGGTGCAATGATCTTTGCGCAGTTTGGAATAAAGCGACGGTAAAAGGTGATCATGCCGATTAAGCGGCGCAACTGGGTTACCGTTGTTGGGACAGGAAAGACGGAAATCGCCTGGCATTTATCAGGAAGAGGTGTGATACCAGATCGAGTAAGGCGATGACCGAGGAGGTCTAGTGAATCTGTGCCGAAAATGCATTTACTAGGGTTGATCTTTATCCCGTAATTGACGAAACGCTCTAAAACGAGACGTATGTGCTTGACATGCTCCTCTGGAGAGTTCCTGGCAATCAAGACGTCGTCTATGTATGCGTAGGCAAACGGCAAGCCTCGCAAGACTTCGTCGATGAAACGTTGGAAAGTTTGTGCAGCGTTTCTCAGGCTAAAGGGCATTCGAGTGAATTCGTATAAGCCGGAAGGAGTTGTGACTGCCGTTTTCGGCACAAAGATTCAAAGAAAAATCGTGAATGTGTGGTACTGGTTACCTGTCTGGGATCGTTCGATTGTTGAGAGCACGATAGTCACAACATGGCCTCCAGTCATCTAAGGTCTTCTTGGGGACCATATGAAGTGGTGACGACCAGGAGCTAGAAGAGGGACGGATGATCCCAAGCTCTAGCATGTGCTCAAATTCGGCTCTTGCGATCTTGAGTTTCGACGGGTGAAGTCGCCTAGGTCTGAAGGAGACTGGTGGTCCGCTAGTGACAATGTGATGTTTCACGGAGTGGGTCACTTTGTCTGTCGGTCGTGGGGGCTGCATGACGGATGGAAATTCATGCAGTATAGCACTAAAAGTCGAAGCTTCTGGAGTGACAGCTTTGATGCCGGAGGAAATGGCTGTAGTAGTGATACCTGACACCCCTAAAGAGGTTGTCGTATCTACTAATCTCCGCTGTTTTACTTCGACAGTTAGACAGAAGTAAGACAGAAAGTCGATGCCGATTGTTTGGCAATTAACCTCCGTGATGAGAAACACCCAGGGAAAACTGCGTCTTAGTCCTAAGTTGAGGGTTAGTAGGCGTTGGCCAAAAGTGTTAATACGAGTGCTATTTGCCGCCTGAAGAGTGTAGGACGACGGTTTGGAGGTGCTGGATGTTGGAGGTATGACGCTAATTTCAGCGCCAGTATCGACTAGGAAACGCAGACCACTCGATATGTCTGTAACATAGAATAGGCGACTCGGGTTTGGTGGGCTGGCAGCAGTAATCGCCGTGATTGACTGACCCTTGATTTTGACGGTTTTTGAACACGGAGAGATGCATTTTGAGGCTTTATCCCCATATCTCTTGTGGTACCAACATACGCGCTCAGGGGTTTTCGATGGTCGAGATTTAGATTTTGAGCGAGGTGGGTTGGAGATTTTGACAAAAGAGAGTTCGCCACAAGAGTTAGTTCAGCGACTTGTTCTTTTAATTCCGAACATGGACAGGGCGAATTGATGTGTGCGAAATCAACCGTAATTTGGTCGGCTTCTTTTGCTTCGAGCATTTTGTCAGCCGCTTGTGCTAGTTCGTCTAATGATACGTAAGTAATCAAACCAGCAAGCACTTGGCAAATGTCAGCTGGGAGGTTTTTAAACCACAACTGTTTTAAAATGCTCTCCTCAATCCTTTTGTCTCCAAGTAGCTCTTTCATCTGGCGAAGAAGCTGAGATGGCTTTTTATCACCAAGAGCCATTTTGGAAAAGAGGACGTCGAGCTTCTCTTGCTCAGAAAACCAATTCGGTCTATTAGTGCGGATTTGAGCTTTTCGTATGGCTTGACCTCAGGAATAGCATGAATAAGATCACTGACTTGTTCAGCTACGTCGAGAGGGAGCAGGGTCACCACATGAGAATACATAATAGATTCATCGGTGATGCCATATATACGAAAGATAGCTTCAATTTGGCCGAACCAAAGAGGGAGATTAGAAACGACTAAAGCCGGTAATGTGCATGGAATATGTTGTGATTGTAGGATTGTGGAAACTTTACTTATGGAAAAATCGCTCATGGTGGGGTGTTAAGTGAGTATTCCAAAAATGTGCCAAAAAATTTACAAATACGAATTTATCGTAAATGAAAAAATTGCTGTTCGAAGGGCTCACCAATTATGTAGTGGACCAAAAATATAAGTCTAGCACTACACACAAACTGGCGATAATGGAAAGAACTCACTGAGAGACCAAAGGAGCAAATGTCCAAATAAAGATCCGTAACGTCCAACGATAGCGAAGCAATCCACACAGGAAAATCCAAGAAATGGAATTCAAGGTGCAGGAAGCGCTAAAATGTTGGAGAATCCGTTAATCACAATTCCGGCACGGAGTAACGCACACAGACTTCACAATCACGGAAAAAGTCAGAGTCCGAGTTCGAAATTGTATTGACCGCCAAAAAGTATAATGTACAAGCATTGATACAGAAATAGTATACATGGCCAAAAAACGAATAACTATACAAGGCCAAAAATTGTATGTACAAAATACTAAGCTACAAAGTGGAAGCAGTTCACTACAAAAATACGAATCAAGTCGCCTATAAGACGGCGGTAGCGAGAGTCGAAGAGATTGAGGCTTGTAATCCGATCTTCGTATTGTTTATGTTTTAAATCACGTACGAGCTTGGTGGTCCGATGATATATTCTCTGCAAAAATCTGGTGTCCTTCTGTAGCCAGGGTGGCCAAGCCTGAACCGCATACTCCATGGTTGGCCTCAAGTACGTATTAATTATTCGATGAACGGTATGCTTCGTGAAACTCCCGAACACGCGTTTTAGAAGATGCAGTACTCGTGACGTCTTTTCATAGACAGCCGTGGCATTATGTGACATGTCATTCATGGACGCCCAATTCGACACGCTGTCAAAACCATTGGTAATTTCTCACAATCCTCTGCAGAACTTATTGTGAGAAACTGCAAATGGATTTGGACAGCGTTAGTGTTAGTTTGTAGTGAGGGTTATAAACTGGAGCATATCCAGACACCAAAATACTTTTCTTCACTGCAATTTTCAAGGACATGCGAACCGATATGGTATGTGCACTCTACTCGATTTCCCGTATTCATACACATTCGTTGTTGAAGTTAACTGGCAGTTTATTCTTCAACGACCAATTGTTAAGCGCATCAAGATCTTTTTGTAATAGTAGACAGTCTTCTGGGCTACGGATGCAACTCCATATCTTTGTGTCGTCCGCAAATAACGAAATGTTACATCGAACAATTTCGCGTATTTCAGTGACATGAAGCAGATAGACCAAGGAACTGAATCTTGGGGAACTCCCCTAGGTATCCTACCTTTAATCACTTACGAGTTCTGCTTCTTAGTTTAAATTCAAGGGTTTTTCTTGAGTTCCTAAGGACAAATGTTGAACTCACTTCGATTGAATTGTTAAGTTGAGGTATCAACCATATCCAAAACTCATGTTCATTGCTAGTTTCCGGTTTGCAGTTAATTGCGGTTTTAAGTGCACCACTCAAAGCCACAATGTTGATCCGTCTAACTGTTTTACGGGCATCATTGGTTCTTACAGCTTAAAAAATAGTAAAACTGTATTGGTATGAAATTTATTGCCGTGAAAGCGTTAATGTTACAAAATAAGCACTCGGGTGTTACGTCGTATAGCAGCTCAACATGGACGACCAAGCGCTAAGCTCGATTAACCGAGTACTAATAAATTTATGAGTATCGTTCAGTTTGATTTTAAATTGCGCGAGCATTTATTTCATGAATGCCACCACGTGGAGCTCACGCGTCGGGCCATGAGCTGGGTTACTTCGCGCATGTATCAATGTTTGATTGATTGAATGCTCCTATGGAGCTCGTTGGAAGATCGTTGAAGGTCGACTAATCGGCTCCGCATAACCTGGCTCGCAATCCCGACATTTTACCAACTTCTTGCACTTGCGCAACACGGATTTCGCAGAAATCGCTATTGTCTAACAAATTCGTTGACCAGCTTAAACGACTGGACGAGGGCTGTAGATGCGGGGCTGTATTCATGTCTGCTACCTGGACATTTCTAAAGCTTTCGGCAGAGCTGATCATAATTTACTCTTGAACAAGCTAAAGAAACGCCGTATTCTTGGAAGACTATATATGGTATGTGTTATATTCTGGTTCTGCATTAACGGCCTACACGGGGTATCACAGTGTGACTGATGTGAGCAACAAAGTACATTGGTCAATTACATGTGTAAGTTCGCGGTGCACGTCTCGTAATTGTGCTGTTTGGCACTGCGGTTCTTTGTAATTTACTCAACGGTGGCCGTGACCGTTTGAGTGATGGCAGAGGAGCAGCACTCTACTGCAAACAATCATTTATTTGCAGAGTTATGAATGACCAAAATCTGGATATACCCGACACGCTTTGGTGTTCTATAACTCTTACTTCTGGTGACCAGTGCGTTATTGGAGTGATTTACCGTTCTCCAACCGCGAACCTCGACCTGAACAATAAACTGATTACTGCTTTGCACTATGTAACAACGCGATACAACACTCAAATTTTGATAATGGGAGACTTCAACCTTCCCCAGCTATATAACCGTGATGATCATCCTGAAAAATGGTCTACAATGCGAAGCCGTTTACAAACGCGCGTCTCGGATGCTCGGTGTGTTAAGGCGGATATTCGGACGTTTTTCCCAGAGCTGTTTTTCTCTGATGATGAACACGTACATACACCCGCTTACTGATTACGCTTCACAAGCCTGGACTCCATGGCTTCAAAAAGACATTTCACTATTGGATCGCATATATCACAGAGCCTCAAAGTTGGTCATTGGGCTCGAAAACCTACCATTCGCTGACCGACTAAGTAAACTGAAGCTGACGACACTTGCACAAAGGAGACTGCGAGCCGACCTCCTCCTCACATTCAAAATCCTTAACAGTGTTTCCCACCCTTTGGATATACTATTTCACCGACGAACATCCAGCAACAACCGCGGTCACAACTGCAAGTTGGAAATACCCCACTCCAATCAGAACTGCCGCAGGTATTTTTATTCTGTGCGTATTTGTTTCGCTTGGAATTCCCTGCCAGCCAATTTGGTAAGCTCAAACACTTTTCTATATTTAAATTAAAACTAGACGATTTCCTGAGAGCCAATCCAAATTATGCCCCGGACTATTTATAATCTATCGTTACCAGAATTATTTTGATTTTGAAATTTTTCTACACACATATACACTTGTACCTATAGTTCAACTGCATGGTTATTGTAAAGTAATTGCTTTTTCAACCATAAAATCTTGAATCTTGAATCTTGCCACGCTATGGCCTAAATAGAAGGGTCGGAACGGACAAAAGGAAACGAACACTACCCAGGATGTTAGACTTAGCCAACCCAAACCAAGTCAAACACTCTCCCGTTTGGAGATAACGGATAGCAGCGTTTCCATCCAAATGGAGGAAATCAATGCATCAAAAAACGTCGTAGGTCCGGCTCAAATCGAGTCGGACTGAGCAATTCACACCGAAAACTAATTGTCGATTCAAGCCGTCAGCGACCAATAAGACGCACACATTTTTTACCATCCAAAGAAACCGGACCAATAACTTCGGTTTACACCCCGTCATTACTCACGAAAAATACGATTAAGTGCATCTATACAAACGCGAACAGCCTTTTCAACAAATTAATCGAATTGTCCGAGATTTGTAATGAAACGGCGCCAGACATAGTTGCAGTAACAGAAACGTGGTTCCATGCCTCATTGTCTGATAATGAACTCTCTTTGCCCAACATGTCTCTATTCCGGCGTGACCGTTTAGGCGATGGCGGAGGAGCAGCACTCTACTTCAAGCAATCGTTTATCTGTAGAGCTATGAACGACCAGATCCTTGATATCACTGACACACTTTGGTGCACTCTGACTCTTACTTCAGGAGACCAATGCATTATTGGAGTGATCTATCGTTCTCCAACAGCAACTCTCGATCTAAACAATAAACTGATTAATGCTTTGCGCTATGTAACAACGCGATACAATACTCAAATATTAATAATGGGGGATTTCAACTTTCCTCAGCTCTATAGCCGAAATGATCATCCATCAGAGGCACTTGAAAATGAACTTCGAGCCGTTTTGGATTACGCACCCCTTTATAACCACGTTTTTGGATTTACTCGTATGAAAGGATCAGACCAGCCGTCTACCTTGGACCTTATACTTACATCAGATCCCACAGCTGTTGAGAATATCGTTTATAAACCGCCGATCGGACGAAGCGATCACGTTGTCCTAGAATTCGAGTACGTTTGTAGCGCTAGGCGCAATAGTGACGGGACAAAATGCGTCAGAATGGTGAACTACCGTGCTCTGTGTGCCGAGTTACAAAGCACTAGTTTCGCACAACTGGATTACTCCGATCCGGATAGTCATTGGCGATCTCTTTTACAGCACCTCAAATCTATATTGGAGGAACATTCAATGTTTGCTTTGAAGAAAACGTCTCAACGAAATAAATTTTTACTACGAAGCAGGACTAAAAAGTGGATGAAACAAAGGGCAGTAGCGTGGGAGTTTCACAAGGCTACCAACACAGCTGATTCTTGGGCACAATTTACACGACTGAGAAACAAAGTTATCAGCTTAATTCGAGATGATAAACAAGCGTTCCAATCGCAATTGATTACTCAGATGCACCAGAATCCGAAGCTCTTGTATAGACTTGTAAACGACAGAACAAATATTAAACCAGGAGTCTTTGCCCTGAAAACTTCGTCCGGCTTCACAGAATCCATAAATCAGACCGCTGACCTGTTAGCCGAATTTTATCCTGGATTTTTTGCACCGAAATCCATGGGGCCTGATCAGGAACCAATCGTTCGACTTGACCGACCGACCTTGAGTGAAGTATTGATTACTCCGATGGTTGAAACGCAGCACTTACGAAAATTAAACGAAACAAATCTCCAGGACCAGACGAGATAACTCCAAAGCTGCTCAAAACCTGTCATCCGCAGCTATCTGAACCTCTATCTTGCATGTTTAATAATTTGCTCCAAGCTGGCGTAGTGCTACAAGACTGGAAACTGGGACAAATAATACCCATTTTCAAAGGTGGTTGCCGTTCAAGAATCAAGAATCAAGATTTTATGGTGATAAAAAGCTAATGCTTTACACGTACCATTTGATGACAACTATTGCAAAATTACAGGCCAGTGACCTTGCTGTCTTCGATATCAAAGTTTTTGAGCGAATAATAACTACAGAAATCGTGCGACATCTGGAAACGAATCGACTTTTGGCAGTTGCCCAACATGGATTTCGCAGAAATCGCTCTTGTCTAACAAATTTGCTGACAAGCTTAGGCGATTACGAGGATTGTAGATGCGGGGGGCTGTATTCATGCGTGCTAACTGGACATTTCTAAAGCGTTCGACAGAGTTGATCACAATTTACTCTTGAACAAGCTAAAGAAACACGGTGTTGTTGGAAGACTACACGAATTGTTAAGAGATTACCTCCTTCGATAGTATATCGTCAACTCGAACCTGTATGTGTCTTTTGCTGAGATAGTCTCGCAACAAGTCATACAGTCTTCCAACAATACCGTGTTTCTTTAGCTGTTTCAGCAGTAAGTTGTGATCAACTCTGTCAAAAGCTTTAGAAATGTCAAGGTAGCATGCATGAATACTGCCTCCAGCGTCCACTACACTAGTCCAGTCGTCCAAACATGTCAGCAAATTAGTTAGACAAGAGCGGTTTCTGCGAAATCCGTGTTGGGCAATTGTCAAGAGTCCGTTCGATTCCAGGTGGCGCACTACTTCTGCAGTGATTATGCGCTCAAAAACCTTTGAAACCGAAGACAGCAATGTCACAGGCCTGTAATTTTTTACTTCAGAACGGCATCCACTTTTGTAAATTGGTGTAATTATTCCCAGCTTCCAATCAATTGGTACCATTCCGACTTGAAGCAATTCGCTAAACAGACGAGATAAAGGTCCCGAGAGCTGCGCATGACAGCTTTTGAGGAGCTTCGGTGAAATTTCGTCTGGTCCCGGAGATTTCTTTGCGTTTAACTTTCTTAAGTGCTGCGCAACCACCATCGGAGTAATTATTATTTCACTCAGAGTGGGACGATCATAACGAATGCTTGGTTCCTGTTCGTGCTCTGTGGATTTCGGTGCAAATACTCCAGCATAAAAGTCTGCTAACAAATCAGCGGTTTGTTCAACGGATTCAGTGAAGCCGGATGAAGTTCTTAGGGCAAAGACACCTGGTTTGATATTTGTTCTGTCGTTTACAAGTCGATATAAAAGCTTTGGATTCCGATGCATCTGCGAAATCAATTGCGATTGGAAAGCTTGTTTATCGTCTCGAATCAAGCTGATAACTTTATTTCGCAGTCGTTTTAATTGCATCCAAGAATCAGCTGTATTTGTAGTCTTATGAAACTCCCATGCTATTGCCCTTTGCTGCATCCACGTTTTGGTCCTGCTACGTAGCTCAAATTTGTTACGTCGAGAATTTTTCTTCGGGACGAGGTTTGAATGTTTCTCCAATATAAATTTCAGGTGTTGTAGGAGAGAGCGCCAATGACTGTCTGGATCGGAGTAATCCAACTGTATGAGACTAATGCTTTGAAGCTCTGCACAAAGGGTACGGTAGTTTACCTTTCTGAAGCATTTCATTCCGTCAAATTTGCGCCTAGCACTACAAACGTAGTCGAATTCTAGGACAACGTGATCGCTCCGTCCGATCGGCGGTTTATAGATGATAGTTTCTACAGCGGTAGGATCAGATGTAAGTATCAAGTCCAAGGTAGACGGCCTGTCAGCTCCCCTCATACGAGTAAATCCTTTAACGTGGTTATAGAGGGGTGTGTAATCCAAGACTGCTCGAAGTTCGTGTTCAAATGTCTCTGGTGGATGATCATCACGGTTATATAGCTGGGGAAGGTTGAAGTCTCCCATTATCAAAATTTGAGTGTTATATCGCGTTGTTACATATTGCAAAGCAGTAATCAGTTTATTGTTCAGGTCGAGGTTCGCGGTTGGAGAACGGTAAATCACTCCAATAACGCACTGGTCACCAGAAGTAAGAGTTATAGAACACCAAAGCGTGTCGGGTATATCCAGATTTTGGTCATTCATAACTCTGCAAATAAATGATTGTTTGCAGTAGAGTGCTGCTCCTCCGCCATCACTCAAACGGTCACGGCCACCGTTGAGTAAATTACAAAGAACCGCAGTGCCAAACAGCACAATCACGAGACGTGCACGCGAACTTACACATGTAATTGACCAATGTACTTTGTTGCTCACATCAGTCACACTGTGATACTCCGTGTAGGCCGTTAATGCAGAACAAGAATATAACACATACCATATATAGTCTTCCAAGAATACGGCGTTTCTTTAGCTTGTTCAAGAGTAAATTATGATCAACTCTGCCGAAAGCTTTAGAAATGTCCAGGTAGCACACATGAATACAGCCCCGCATCTACAGCCCGGGTCCAGTCGTTTAAGCTGGTCAACAAATTTGTTAGACAAGAGCGATTTCTGCGAAATCCGTGTTGCGCAAGTGCCAAAAGTTGGTAAAATGTCGGGACTGCGAGCCAGGTTATGCGGAGCCAATTAGTCGACCTCAAACGATCTTCCAACGAGCTCCATAAGAGCATTCAATCAATCGAATATTGATACATGCGCGAAGTAACCCAGCTCATGGCCCGACGCGTGAGCTCCACGTGGTGGCATTCATGAAATAAATGCTCGCGCAATTTAACATCAAAATGAACGATACTCATAAATTTATTAGTACTCGGTTAATCGAGTTGTAATCCTTAACTACACAATAACAAAGTAATGTTAAGAGATGCAGCTAAGCTCCAACAAATGAACATCTTCTCCTTTGTATTCCTTGTATGGAAAAGGCGATGAGCCTCGACTGGGATAAAGTGTTTGAAGCAGATGAAAATTAATTGCCTTTTCTAGTTCCACATACATGAATAATCCAAAAAATTACACCACCAACAAAGCACCGAAAAAGCACGAGACATTCACCGTATATTATTATGATCTTGATGAAGCAATATTCGAAGTATACATGAGCATTGTACAAGGAAGAGAATACACAAAATAGGAACCAATATGAGGCTAATGTACTCCCCATATTGCGCTGGAAGATGAGGAAACGCTGGATATTTTTACGCATTATGGTAGTGTGTATCCACGTATTTGGACAGTCCATCATACAGATCGTCCGGAACGGGTTTGTGTGTAACGTCTTTCACACCAAGCAAAGGCTGGTGGAAAGTTGTGCGTTGTGTCAGATCGATGGAACCTGGTGGATCTGTGACTGCGGTGTCTGAGATAAAAGCGACAAGCAAGTGAAACGTTGATGGTTTCACCTAAGCGATTCAGTCGGTCGATAAAAACGTTATCGGGGGTTGTGTCTCCTTCCATTGTGAAAGCCTTTGCTTGTCTAAATATCGCAGGATGCGGGAGGATGTTTGGAATTTCGAGGGATTTGTGAACACGATCGACACGTACATACTCGAAAGAACATGAGTAGAGCGTATGTTTTTGCGTGTATGATGTGGTTGCGAGGTTTGCGTATGGTGTTACAAATGTGTGGGAAAGTCAGAACCTCTTGGATAAGTGGAAACACTTAGGGATTCGACATCTAAGATGAGACAAAGCGATTTGCCGTATACCCGATAAGCAGGATAGCATCGGTGATCTTCTTTAATGGTAGTGCGTATACCAAGGAGGATGAGGGGCAAATGCTTCGAACCAAGAATTCGAATTCTCATTAGGCCATTACAATGTCGCTACAGAGTTCCGAATATTATACTTCGTGTGGAAATGACTATAGCCCATGTGTGGGGGTAAAATAAACCCGATCTTCCTAGGTGTTGGCACCACTCACTTCGTCGAAAAATGTTTGGAAAATTCACTTCTTCGTGCGCACATCTGCTGATCCCATGATGTTAGTTATTGTGATTCCCACCAGTCACAAAAACTTTAATTGTTTTTTCGGTACAAATGCATGTCTATAATCGCTGGATTGATCTCGATGTCAGTCAGTAACAAATTTACTGAATATGTCCAGGAGGATAAATAAGGGTATCAAATCAATCTGATGGATAAAATTGAACAAAACCCGAAGCTTCTCTTCCAGATCGTGAACAGAAAGGCCGGGGTGAAGCCGGGCGTTTCCGTTTTACTTACTACGACTGGAACTACATACACAGCTCTCGAGGCCGTTAACGAACCTCCAATTTAAATCTAGAGTATTGTACCAAAACCAGCGCTTATGTTATCATATGTCTGCATTCAGATAACAAATTAACGCAATATACGAAATCGCGGTGAATTCCGAGAGTGACTTGGTAAGGCTACTCGGGTTAAATACAAAAATCTCCGATTGCTGACTACTTAACACCGTTCCTCCTAAAACAATGCGCCCATGCTCTATTCTCACAAATCTCTGAAATTTTCAACCTATCAGTAAGTTGTTACAAGTGGCGTACATCAAGGCTCAGTTTTTTGGGGCCAATACTCTTCCTGGTGTACGCGAACGATATACCTGAAATAGTACGCAGCAAAATCATCATTGCGGATGACAAAGTTTAAATTAGCGTACGAACCATAGAAGATTACCAAATTCAACAAAAAGATCTCGAAGCACATCATAAGTGGTCCTTACAAAACTGCATCTAAAAATGTAAAATGTTAAGCGTCGATAAATCTTTCGACTTCACATATTCTCAGGGATCTCAGCAACTTTCATTGGTTATGGAAGAGAAAGACCTGGGTGTGCGGAGTGTAGTACGTAGACAGTAACTTGAAGTCTTCATCGCCAGTGTCTTTGGTATATTATATTCCAATATCTACTACTATATACGAACACACAATTCGCCCATTAAATTTTAGAGATCGGAAGGAGTGTAACTGGTCGGTAATTTTCTCGGTCAGAATGAATTTCACATTTGTAGATGGGTGTTATGATTCCTCTCTTCAATTCAGCCTCACGTCTGATGACATTAATTCTTCTGTAGATGCGATTGTTAAGGGACTGTATACTTTTACATGAGCATCATTGTTTTCCGCCTTGTGTCGGTTAATCCCCAGCCGGCAAATTGAACACCGATGTTTTAACGCTGGATCGATATTGTTCCAATATAAGATTTCGTTGCTTCTTTCCATTCTCAAATGGAGCAAATGATGTCAAAAATTGTTTATCCTTGTACGAGGGCGTTCAAGCCGTTATAGAGCTAGCGAAGCTGAAGTCAGAATGCATTACTCTTGGTATTTCGTATGTTGAACTCAAGAAGTGTTCCGCAGCGCGATCGGGCGTTCTTGATACGTTATCCTTGAAAGGGGATTTTCGGTCGTATTTTTCCTGAGGGCCTGCTGTAAGTATCGTTCAAATGGGCTCTTTGCAGTGATAATGTCATCTACAATCGTGCTTCCAAGTTTCTAGGTATGCTGCGACGGATTTTCATAACCTTCTCGCCTGTAACGTTGACCACATTCATGAAAACCTACTTAATTCCAACCACGGAGCATGTATCACAAGCTTGGACTCCGTGGTTAAAATGGGTATCGAATTGCTTTATATAATATGCCGTCGTGCAACCAAACTCGTAAGTGGTTTCCAGAAACTAACGTACGAGGAACGATTGCCAAACGTGAGACTGCCCATATCAAAGAAGCCTTCGCGATGATGCGATACTTAAAAAAATATTGCATACTTCATATCATCCTTTAAAATATTTATTTGATCAATTGACGTCGTGACGTGTGGTTGGATTATATTGAGCTCCGATATTTTTGGATGATAACGGCAAACAACCGGAAACCGGTAGTGGTGTGTAAGTGCAGGGGATGTGAGCAACACATTAATACGGTATGCGAGGATGAGATCACCTCGCATTCTCTTTTGTGCAAGTGTCCTCAGCTCCAGTCGTCTGAGTTGCCGGGCGAATGGCATATTTTCGAGTACAATAAAAAGCTTAGAAGCTCTCTGATATATGCGATCCAGAAGTAAGATGTCTTTTTGGAGCCATGGTCTCCAGGCTTGTGCGGCATAGTCTAGAACCGGGTGTATATATGTGTTCATCATGAGAAAAAAACACCCCGGGGAAAACGTCCAAATATCCGCCGTAAAATGCCGAGCAGCCGAGACGCGCTTTTGTAAACCGTTCCGCTTGAAGACCATTTATCAAACTACGGCAAATACGGACACCCAGGTCCTTTTCTTCTTCAGTGTACTCCAGGTTTATGTCGCCGAGCTAGTATGGATAGGAAAAGCCAAGGTCACGACCAATCTGAATCATCTTCGACTTTTGCATATTCAAGGACAGTTTATTTTCAGATGACCAGTTGAACAAAGCACTCAAATCGTTTTGCAGCAAGATACAATCGTCAGCATTTCTGATTTGCCTCCATACTTTTATATAGTCAGCAAACAAAACCATCTTACTATCATTTGGTAGTGGTATATCGTTCATATAGACTAGACTATACTAGTATTGGTCCAAGCACTGAGCCTTGTGGAACTCCGCTAGTGACATCGATGTTCTTCGATAATAGGCCGTCCACACGAACTCGGATGTGTCTGTTGCTGAGGTAATCTCTTAGCAATTCGTATAGTCTTCCAACAACACCGTGTTTCTTTAGCTCGTTCAAGAGTAAATTGTGATCAACTCTGTCGAACGCTTTAGAAATGTCCAGGTAGCACGCATGAATACAGCCCCCCGCATCTACAATCCTCGTCCAATCGTCTACGCTTGTCAGCAAATTTGTTAGACAAGAGCGATTTCTGCGAAATCCATGTTGGGCAACTGCCAAAAGTTGATTCGTTTCCAGATGTCGCACGATTTCTGCGGTTATTATTCGCTCAAAAACTTTTGATACCGAAGACAGCAAGGTCACCGGCTTGTAATTTTTAACATCAGAACGGCAACCACCTTTGTAAATGGGTATTATTTGTCCCAGTTTCCAGTCTTGTGGCACTACGCCAGCTTGGAGCAAATTATTAAACATGCAAGATAGAGGTTTAGATAGCTGCGCATGGCAGGTTTTGAGCAGCTTTGGAGTTATCTCGTCTGGTCCTGGAGATTTCTTTACGTTTAATTTTCGTAAGTACTGCGCTACCACCATCGGAGTAATCAATACTTCACTCAAGGTCGGTCGGTCAAGTCGAACGATTGGTTCCTGATCAGGCTCAATGGATTTCGGCGCAAAAACTCCGGCATAAAAGTCTGCTAACAGGTCAGCGGTCTGATTTATGGATTCTGTGAAGCCGGACGAAGTTTTCAGGGCAAAGACTCCTGGTTTAATATTTGTTCTATCGTTTACAAGTCTATACAAGAGCTTCGGATTCTGGTGCATCTGAGAAATCAATTGCGATTGGAACGCTTGTTTATCATCTCGAATTAAGCTGATAACTTTGTTTCGCAGTCGTGTAAATTGTGCCCAAGAATCAGCTGTTTTGGTAGCCTTGTGAAACTCCCACGCTACTGCCCTTTGTTTCATCCACTTTTTAGTCCTGCTTCGTAGTAAAAATTTATTTCGTTGAGACGTTTTCTTCAAAGCAAACATTGAATGTTCCTCCAATATATATTTGAGGTGCTGTAAGAGAGATCGCCAATGACTATCCGGATCGGAGTAATCCAGTTGTGCGAAACTAGTGCTTTGTAACTCGGCACACAGAGCGCGGTAGTTCACCATTCTGACGCATTTTGTCCTGTCACTATTGCGTCTAGCGCTAAAAACGTACTCGAATTCTAGGACAACGTGATCGCTTCGTCCGATCGGCGGTTTATAAACGATATTCTCAACAGCTGTGGGATCTGATGTAAGTATAAGGTCCAAGGTAGACGGCTGGTCTGATCCTCTCATACGAGTAAATCCAAAAACGTGGTTATAAAGGGGTGCGTAATCCAAAACGGCTCGAAGTTCATTTTCAAGTGTCTCTGATGGATGATCATTCCGGCTATAGAGCTGGGGAAAGTTGAAATCCCCCCTTATTAATATTTGAGTATTGTATCGCGTTGTTACATAGCGCAAAGCATTAATCAGTTTATTGTTTAGATCGAGAGTTGCTGTTGGAGAACGATAGATCACTCCAATAATGCATTGGTCTCCTGAAGTAAGAGTCAGAGAACACCAAAGTGTGTCCGTGATATCAAGGATCACGTCGTTCATAGCTCTACAGATAAACGATTGCTTGAAGTAGAGTGCTG
>JACCGJ010005183.1:0-27045 GCA_013407085.1 Atriophallophorus winterbourni | reverse complement strand
TATTCGTCGATTTTTTCTTACTTTGAAAAACGAATCTGAATGATATCAAGCAAACATGCATTTCATTTTTTCAGTTCAACATGGTCCATCATTTTTGGGACAAGCGATCGACGATTGCCAGAATAGATCCAATGTATCAATCAGCTAGAATGTATGATCGCTAAAATAGGCACAATTTTTCAATCATCTATATTACGATTCGGGATAAAACCAGAAAATTTAACTTTAAACATCATACATTTCCATGCACAAATAATCTATTAGCATTCCTGAACTTGGCCTCTAAGGAGAGGAACAAAGATGATCATGAACAATAAAAGCTAATTCGCACAAATTTCCATCACACGGCCGGTTTCGTGCTGTTTGCATTCATCAAATAGGGACAGTAGGATCAGAACCAGCATGTGCTTGAAAGAGTGGAAGAACGGTTAACAAGTTGAGATTGTAAACCGCGTGGGAAACGTTTGTCACGACCAACCCGGTTCAATCACATGTGTAAACACAACTTTGAATAGTTTAAATCCACAGGTTTCAACAACAAAATCAATATTCACCTGCATTTCTCTCTTGTGGTGCATGCACTCATTCAGTTGGGAACAATATGATCACAATTCGCATGCTTCAAAGCAATAAAACGTTGTGCCGAAATTTTGAGCTACCAGCTGATAGGTGGTCACATATCCTAGTAATTTCGACATTCAGATATTTCCCTTTTGGCGTGGTTCTGCTCAGTCAGATGGTTCATTCTAAATCCATGTGTTGATAAATTTGAAACCTCCAACATCGACCTACGAGTTCACACCTTGTCTACCTTGAATTAGCACGTTTACACTGTTGATAGTCATGCGGATCTTGATCCTACTGACTCTACCCGATGATTGCAAGCAGCACGAAACAGGTCGCTGGGAATATGTGATGGAAATGCATGCAGATGAGCATTTTTGTTCATGTTTATGGGTTAAAACCCGGTCTACATGTTTTTGGGCACATGTGATGGAACAGGTTGGCCGTATTAGCCTTTTCCAACAGTGGCATACAAGCGCTCCTTGTTTACCATTCCTCCACTGTTTCAAGCGCATGTGGATCCTGATCTTACTGTCCCTACCTGATGAGTGCAAACAGCACGAAACCGGTCGTGGTGTGTTTTGTGACGGAAAAGCATGCAAATGAATATTTTGTTTTATGGTTATGGGTTCAACCCCATTAAACATGTGTTTGGCCCATGTGATTGAGAAGGTTGATCGTACCAGACTTGTCCAACAGTGGAATACAAACGCAACTTGTTTACCATTCTTCCACTGTTTCAAGCGCATGCGGATCCGGATCCAACTGTCCCTAACCGATGAGTTCAAACTGGTTGACTGCACCAACCTTTTCCAATAGTGACACTACCGGAATTTTTGCGGTCAAGCACTCAACGCGCCTATGGATGACCAAACTGATGTGTTGCTCACATCCCCGAAATTACACTCAACTACCGGTTTCTGGCTGTTTACCGTCATCAGGTCGAGACCGTCAGATTAGGTTCAGTGAGCCTTCAATCAGTGGATAAATGGTAAACAAGTGTATACTTGAATGCCACTGTTGTATAGGGTTCGTACAACGAACCACGATGTTCAAACACAGAATCACAAAGTGTTTTGTGTTCAAGCACTGAAGGCGTTTATGAATGACTAAAGTGATGTGTTGCTCACATTCTCCGAAATTACACTCCACTACCGCTTTCTGGCTGTTTGCCGTCATCAGGTGGAGACAGTAATCGTGTAATTTCGGGGGATGTGAGCAACACATCACTTTTTTAATATACAATTATTAATTAATTGCGTGATATTCGATTATACTGCGTGATGAGCTGCTTATTCTGATTGCTAATTCTGGGTTTAGTACAAGTTAGACATAATTCCATTATTATTCAAATACTACAAATTACCACAGCATAGGAGATATTAGTTCATGAAGAAGAAATAAAACATAATCTTGTAATGTCACGTATAGCCCAGCTCAATAATTAACGCGAGTTTATACGCAGGTGCAGTCACATCGTTACGCAACAAATACGCGTCCAAATTTCGAATGAATGTCTCGAAGGAACGTTGTGCGTTGTAAAAATAGATTCGGATTGAATAAACTGGATGGCATACATGTGGCTTTGACTTAACGATGATATGCCAATGCGTAGAATTGAGTATTTTGTCGGTATCAAGTGGGCTAATTATATCTCATTACGGCAGCTCACCGATTATCGATCTGTTGAAATCAATATAAATTGTCACTGACACGAAATAAAATGTTGAAAAGTAGTGATTACACCGAATGGTTGTATTTTTCTATGTAAAACCCAAAATAGAATAATGACCACAGTAATTCAGTAGTTCGATAAAACAATGAAAATCATGCTGCAGATTAGATGTAGCAGTAATTTCAATACGAAAATTACAGGTATCCATCGGTTAGTATGGGAAATTACATTGTTGTGCAAAATTGGTTGGAAAGCCGTTTCATCCACTGCACTGATCAAGTCAATATTGAATCGACATGGTTCGTGCATAAGGGGAAATTATTTTAGATACATTTGGGCCTTCACACTAGTGCGTTTTGCAATATTCTATAACTACCTTACAGCCTGGCGAATTTAGTATTGCTCTTTATCTGACTATGGTGTGAAAATCTCGTTCCGATAAAATGGAGTTCAACCAGACCGATATTTTGCTTTAATAATGAGATGAAAATAAAACTAGGAATGCAGATGAGCAAGTGCTGCGAACGGCAGACAGTATATTGACCAAGCTGAAGTATTTATTCAAAACTGCAAGGAGCTGAAGGATATTTTTCTCACATCCACGTAACTTACACACCACAACCGGTTTCTGGCTGTTTGCTTTCATCGGGTAGAGACATTAAAATCAGTTTCAGCGAGCTCTGAAACAGTGGTAGAGTGGTAAACAAAGGCAAACTTGTTGCTGTTAGCCTCCTTCGGTCGGCCATGGATGTACATTACAAGCACATGATGGTTTCATGCTACGCAGCTTTAAAAATGACCCAACAGTCCGATTCGGTGGTGACCATCTCTTTCGCAGCCCTCACAGCAATACACAGTACTCAGTCGATCGGCGTTAGTTTCACGCCGGCGGCGTGATCTGCGTTTAGCAGCCAAGAGTTGTGTCTTCTCTTCTCTAGCTCAAATATGGCGCTTTACACAGTGTTTCCAATGCGTGCGGTCAAAAGCAAGTTTTTCCCAACTCGTAGGGTGACTGCCAAGAAAATATATATTTCTTCTGTAAACGTCTTTATAACGCAAGTGCGGTCAGTCCAGTCCATTCTGCACACGAGGCTCAGCCACTTTCGTAGTAGGGTGAACATGCACTGTAGACCAGCTTTATAAGCACTTCAGCATCCGTTACTTTGTCCATCCCCGATACGTTCAAGATACGACGTACATCTGCTTCTACTGGGTTCGTACTAAGACCATACCAGACGGGCGATTCCAGCAATAAGCACGTTCATATCATGTGAGACGACTTCGACAGCACGTTCACCAATGTCAGACCTGGCTGGGTTTAGCGTTCGTCGGTTCTTCGTATACCATACCCGGGTCACCACTGACAATCGACTTAGCTGTCTTCGGTGTGACTAGTTGCTGAGATAATATAATCCAGCATGAAATGGCCTGGCACCGCTTGGCCCATTAGACTGTTAATTCATGATTAGGAGTCTCTTCTGAGAAGACTTTTGGGAAGGGTCTGTGTAACAACTGTGTTTTACTGGACCTTAAAACAATTGACCTTGACAATTTTTCCGTTCTCGCGTGTTACGTGACTGCTTTTTTGTACCGTTGTACATGTTTCGGCTACCGCGCTAAAATCTCCATGTCCTGTGCGTTTTCTCCTACCGTCGTATGATGATATTGTAATAGCCAGTCTACTACAAAGCTGAACGCAGATTACAACACCGTCGGTAACTGACGACGATCTATCGAGTATTGTTTATCGCTGTGAGCGCTGTGGGAGAGATTGGCACTACCAAATCAGAATGTCTAGTCATTCATGAAGCTGCGAAGCATGAAACCATCATGCGCTTGCTATATAAATACATTGTCGATATCGAGTGAAGGAGGCCAACAACACTTATACCTTTGTTCACCACTAAACCATTGTTTCAAGACTCACTGAAACTAATCTTGGTGTCTCCACTGGATGACGGCAAAACAGCCAAGCAAAGTTTGTGTGTGTAAGTGTTGTTGATGTAAGCACCGCAATATTGCGATCGTTTATTAGCGCCCTCAGTGCTTGACAAAGAATCACTCGGTGATTCATAATTTGAACATCGTAAGTTTTTGTTATGAACCATATTCAATAGTGACATACAAGCACACCGTTATTTTAAAGTGGTTTTTAAGTATCGTAAATTATGAAACGCATCAGTCATCTGAATCTATTCAGCTTTGTCGTTTTCTGAAACTTTAACAATATTATTCTAAAATTTAGATGAATTAACTAGATGTTGATGAAGCTCGTATGAAGAATGGTCAAACACTCTGCGATAAAGATGGTGGGTGCTCTAAAGTTAGATTTATTAGTGATTCCAGTTGAATTGCCGAAAGCTGAAATTGGATAAATAAAAGAAATTGAGTTCATACGCGTAATTTGCAGATGAGTATCCAGGTCTACTAAGAATTTGGTCCCCTATCCTGGAAATTTATATCGCTCTAATTTAGTTGCTTTATCAAAAAACGTTTGACAACAATTTACTTTGTAGAGTGGTGAACGCTCCCTTGTAGACCATGCAGCTTCGACTGCAAGTAAATCCTCAAGAGAATGGAAAGTCTGCTGCTCGGACCGGGTATTTTTGATTTGTATGTTCGAAACAGGTTGAGTGTAACGCAATATATTTTCAATGTGAAATACGTTTGATGTGAATTCATATTCTCTGCCAAAGAATGAGGCCAGAGATACATCATGCGATTTTTTACACGATAACTTCAAAACGTATATCGCTGTCTGGTGTGAAGCATGTCAGAAGTCAGTGTCAATCGGAACGACATCTGCTAATACCTTAAAGGAACATCAATAGCGTCTCATCCTCCCCAAAAACAAAGACTCCCAATCGTCTGTGGAGCAAGCGCGCGTGTCATCCGCATCTGCCTGCATATTTGCGGACGTTGCATCATCGTCTACACACCGTTTAGGAACTCGCTTCTTTACGGTCAATAAAATTAAATTGCATAAAAATTTCGATGTATAGAATTTACCAAAGCCGGCCATGGTAGTAGGTAGTGATAAAATCAAGAGGTTTACCGCTGATAATATTAGAAAATCCTCGTCTTACTTCATAATGCATCGAACAAACAATGGATCTGGCGGTGAACATGAATAACCTGGAAAAGGATTTACAGATTTCTACTATTGCCCTCCTTTTTGACGGAGCTGAAAAGGGTATGAGGTAAATATTAAATTTCGTCTAGGCCGCAAGCGCTTTAGTTGACTTCCCCATAACTTTAAATTTTGCGCTATATCCCGCTGGAAACGTAAACTTACTGCTACCATTATGCTGTTATTGGAATGTTGCAAAAATATTCACCACATTTACTGGTGCTACATTACACCGAGTGTGGGACTTAGCTTGAAAGCACATGGAAGCAAATTTCAATTTGCAAATGACGATTCATCCACGAATTCGCAAATAATTGGGCTTAGCACAAAATCAAATTGGCGTTCGAATATCAGGTGACGGATGCGCATACCTGATGAGCGGCAATAACCGCGAAACCAGTCCTGTTCATCCGTCCTGCTTCTCTAACGTTATATACTACATAAAAATAAAACTTGACTCTAAACAAAAGCATAATATTGCCTAGGTATCAAACCACATTTTCAGAAGTAATTTATGTAGTACGGACGCTCATCAACTACATGATAATGTCATATCTTTAGAATGGTCTAATGATGAATCAGCAAATGTTGAAGATTGTTGGATTGCGATCTGGAACAAAAATAAGGTCTTTTATGCTGTTACGATTTCGATACATCGACGTACGCATAAGGTACCCTTGATTTGTCAAAGAACTTCGAAAAAGTGTGCGGCAACGTCAAAAGCTTTGGTCGATTTACGTAGACAGGAAATACGCCACCGAATACAATAAATATCGGCAAGCTGAACATCTCTGTACAGCATTAAAACAAAGCGAACGTATGTTGTACAAGCAGTGATTGGTTAACAAGTCTATTTGTGCAACGAAACACTTACTCGCATACATTCGTTGCGTGGTCACGTGGTCACACATCAAAACTTTACTAACGGCATAACAGGTTGAACTGCCGCCACTACGTATTTTCCGTTCGCAGTGTGTAATTGTGGAACCGTTTAAATACGTTGTACAATCTGAAACCATTGACGATTTAACAATAATCTTTAGCAATAATTTTCGATATTTTTATCATTCGACCCGATGTACTTTTTGTGGGTCTTTTGAAGCATAACTTCCTCACCCGCAATATCATCTATGAATATGAGTAAATATATGAATATGAATAAAGATATAAAATGGTCAGAAATAGTGCTGTGATAATCCGACGCAAGTAAAAACATGACTTTGCATCACGATTGGCAGGCAATATAAAACAGTGCCAGAAGTGTTATTATAGTTATGTCCAATAAAAGGCTAAAAGCGTAAATGAATAGGTAAAATTCAGCAAGATGACGGACCAAAATAGTCTCTGATTTATAAAGGCATTGGCCTTTCTCAAACATTTCCAGGCTCTTCAGAGGCTTGATCGAAAATAGATCAACTAAACATACCAGTCATCATAAGGTTGAATAGAGTTAATCCACTCGAAATATTATCCTTCACCGATAATAAGGTTAAACATGTTATTGCAGCAACTAACCAACATTAATATGCTGGCCCAGATGATATTAATGCTAAAATTATAAAAAACATGGCGTCAATACTAGCAGAACCTGTGGGTCGTCTTTTCAACGCATCTTGGTATGGATTAATTCCGAGCATTTGAAAGCTGGCTGATATGCGTCAGTATAGGCGGTATGTGTTCTCCGAAAGAAAGAGTTGTTTGTGGATTCCCAGAGGGTTCAGTACTCAGACCGCTACTTCATCTTATTTTCATTGATAATGTGGCAGCTTTGCAAGTGTCCCTGCTATATTTTGTGAATGACGTCAATTTTATCGGATCACTGAATAAACAGGTTCTTCTTGAGATATCGAAAAGGTCATGAAGTAGCCTGCTACATAGGGTGTACCAGTTGAATTCACAGAAGTCGTCAAAAAGCTCCATGCTTATCGACCACATGGTATACTTGTGCTTATATTGTTGCCGAAGGATCGTGACTTAGATATTGATGATTCATTGAATTTTAAATAGGCTGTGAATTGGCAGCAGCTGCACAACGCTCCAGGAGCAAGCTATTTTGCCTTCGATCAAGTTTATCCTGCAAATACCCGGAAGATTTCATACTCTTATCCAAAGCAGTCTTGAGACCACATCTGGATTATTGCGTTTAATCATACTCACCTCATTTGGTAAAAGAGATCGCCAAGCCTGAATCTGTTAAGCGCCTAGCTCAGAGGTCGAATGAGGAACGATTGCCACTGGCTTTAACTCGCCCATGGGCCAAACGCCCACCTAGATAAATAGATCTTTCAGACGTTTACTCAAAAGACCAAAACGTCTTTGCGAAGCTTATGGAAAAAAGCAATCAGAAACAGTTTATGTTAAATATGAACAGGTTGAGTTGTTCGTTACGCAATATGCCTCACTGTATCCAACGGAACATTATCAGCCGCCAGATAAGCAGGTTTCCATAAATCACTTGGTTATTCAATGTCTAGAAAGGCTTGACAACAAATTCTCCCGTGGTCCAAATGGGATTCATATGCATCTGTTCGAAAACTAGCATCTATGATGGATGCCCCGCTGATTCAAATATTCATAAGTTCAATGAATTTCACTAGGTTGCCTAAAAGCTTGAAAGGAGGAAGTTAAGTGGATTCAAGATTATCATTTACCCATCGACCACCTTCGTTAACATCTATTGTCAGAAAGACTATGGAACGGATAGTGGCGAACGAACTGGAAAATTTCATGCTAAAATCGGGAAGCTTATGTTCGGAACAGCATGCATTCACCAAAGATAGGTCATCTGTCCGGAATCTTTTAACAGCACTTCAGCACGAATGCGAGATAATCGATTCATTTGGTTCAATTCATGTTATTTCTATCGATTATATAACTGCGTTTGATTGCGTTAAAGTGGCTGTCTGATTGCGAAGCTAAAAGGCACTGAATATCAACGGCACTCTGCTTCGACGGATTGAAGATTTTCTGTTTGGGCGTACGGATGGAATTTTGTAAACAAACCTGTTTTATTCTATAGATACGACATCGGGTGTCCCAGTTAGGTTTGTTCTTGGTCTGTCTTCGTTCAAGGCATTTGTTAACAATTTTCCTAGCACATGCAAGTGGTTCCTAGTGAGTGGAGAAAAGCCATAGTTCCAATACACAACCTGTCATCTTGACTAACATTTTGACTAACATTGGAAAAACTAGTACATGAAAATTTCTATCAGCATATTTGTCTGCATTCTCTACTGAGTGTAATTCAACATGGATTACTTAGCGGTACCTCTTGTATGACTAACCCTATCAGTATTCTCAATAGTGCCACTGAAATGCTGGACAACATAAACCAATCGAAGTCCCATACCTAGATTGTAGAAAGGCTTTCGACTCCGAGAATCACCACCTTCTAGAGTTCAAGCTCTCAGCAAAAGTCATACTGGATCATCTACGTGCTTGATAAGAGCATTCATTAAAAGTAGTACATTCAGAGTTCGAGTAGGATCCACGTTGTTTAACCAAACCGACCTGATCTAAAGGGTACCTAAATTGTTCGGTCCTCGATCATCTTCTATTCCTGAATTTCATTGATGACTAGTTGCCAGCCTTGAAGAGCCCCTGCTCCATATTTACGGAGGGTAAATTTTATCTTATCAATAGCCGAAGCTACTTTTGTGCACGAGCTTGAGCACATCATAAACTGGTCATACCAGTGGGACCTTCCACTGAACCTTAATAAGAGCCAGCTCTTTTCCGCATTTGTTTATAAGATTTCGGTACACGTGTCAGGAAATCTCTCAGCGTTAATGCCAGACAGTTCAGTTCAGTTCAGTTCAGTTCAGTTTGCACAGGACAGTATGTGGCTAACAAGCCAATCGAGCGTTCAGAATTTCTTTCGGTGGAAAGCTGCAGAGAAGCATCCACCACTGCCAAGGCGTTTATTCTTTTTGTCTATCTTAAATCTTCGCCGATCGCGAAGCCAAGAGATTATCCGGGTTGAATTTGGGAAGCACCGCGTAATAGACGATGCTGGAAAAGGGAAACGCAGTTTCTCTTCACCAGCACGGTGAGAGGTCAGCTGAAGTAGCATTGTGTATAATAAAATAAAAAAACACAGATAACTCTAGCCCTCACTTTATTTACGAGATAACGCTATTAGATGGAAAACCTGAGCTTGTATAGCAATTAAGTAGAGTATTCAGGAAACAACTTACCCCAGTTGCGGTCCAAACCCTGCTTAAAACTAGACACGGTACTGCAGGATATAAGTTCTTCTGGAAGAATGTTCCAAAAGTTAACAACCCTAAAGCTGAACTAGTGTTTCCTGGAGTCTAGCCGACATCGTTTCTTAGCAATTTAAAGTGAGTGGCCCCGGGTGCCTAGCTCGGGGCTTAAGGTATAGAAGTCGTTCATTTGCACGTCACTCAAACCCTCCAAGATCCTAAAGGTTTTCATTAAGTCACCTTTTAAACGACGGCACCTAAAGGAGAAAATATCGAGAGACGTTAGGCGCACAGCGTACGGTTTTCCTCGCTGACCTTCTATCATGCGAGTTGCGAGGCGCTGTACGCTTTCAAGTCGAAGGATGTCCTTTTTGTAGTGAGGACACCACGCCTGAACACAGTAATCAAGATGCGGCCGAACTAATGCCTTGTACAGTGGCAGGAATACATCGGGTCTTCTGCTCGATAGCACTGATTTCAGCCGAAAAAGTACCTTGCGTGCACGCTGAGCCGCCGCGGCACATTGGTCCTCCCATTTGAAGTCAGCCCTAACCAGTACACCCAAATCCTTAACACACTGTGTGGCGTTAACACTGAGGGAATTCCCCGCCACCTGGACCGACATCTTATCAACCAGTGTTGACAAGAGTTGGCTCTTATTTAAGTTCAGTGGGAGATCCCACTGGTATGACCAGTTTATGACCCGCTCAAGGTCGTGCATCAAGGTATCTTTATCCGTTGATCCGATGAATTTCACATCATCCGCAAAAATGAAGCATGGGCACTTCAATTCAGAGGACAAGTCATCGATGAGAATCAGGAATAGAAGAGGACCAAGTACCGAACCTTGGGGTACACCACTGATCACGTCGGTTTGATTCGACAGCGTACATCCTACTCTCACTCGGAATGTCCTACCTGTAAGGAAGGCCTTTATCCAAGCAAGTAGACTACCCCGTATGCCTTTGGCTGCAAGCTTAATCTCTAGAAGGCGGTGATTTACGGAATCAAAAGCCTTACTGAAGTCTATGTAGAGGGCTTCGACATGCTTCCCTTCATCCATCCTTTTAGTGGCAGTATTGAGAAAGCTAAGGAGGTTAGTCAGGCAGGATCTACCCTCAAGGAATCCATGCTGAGTTACACTCAACAAAGAATGCCGACAAAGATGCTGACAGATTTTATCACGCAGCAGTTTTTCTATTACTTTCGAGACGGTGCTGGTCAGGCTGACCGGTCTATAGTTACCAACAGTTGACCTGCAACCGCCTTTGTGTATTAGCACGACTATGGCTTCCCTCCACTTACTGGGAACAACTCCTAGTTGCAGGCATGAATTAAAGAGCTGGCAAAACGGTTCGGCAAGAACTGAGGCAAGATTTTTAAGCATAATTGAGTAGATGCCGTCCGGTCCCTCAGATTTGTTGACCCGAACATGGATAAGTGCGTCAAACCCCTCAGCCTCATTGAAGGACAACTCATCTAATACATGGACACCAGGTGTCAGGTTAAGCAGACCTGACGGTGCGTTTGAAGAATTATCACGTCGTTGAACGCTACTGAAAAACCCTGAGAAGGCAGTCGTCTTAGACAGGTCGGTATCGGCAACTTTTCCGTCCTCCAGTTTCAAATCCCCTGTTTTCCCTAGTTTTTCCTTTTGACTGTGCGTAGCTATAAAACCTTTTCGGGTTGGATTTAGCATCCCTAGCTAGAGATAACTCAAAATCCTGTTTGAGCACACGTTGTAATTTAACACAGGCATTCCGAGCGGTTTTGTAGCGGGCCCAAGAACCAGAAGTTAGGGATAGCTTATATTGCCGCCATAGACGATCCCGTTTACGGGTAGACCTACGGACTCGAGGAGACCACCAGGGTGGCCTTCGATGCCTTCTCACAAACTGCAGCGGAGCGTGTTTGTCTTGTAACTCGTTTAGATACTTAGAAATTCTATCCCAGTTTTCATTTACATTTGAATCGCTAGATAACTGAAGGGAAGATTTTGAAGACTGCAAGAGTAAACCGCAGTCTACACGCCTAAAATTGCGTCTAGGACGAGAGAAAGGTTTGCGAAAACGCAATATCGCTTCGAAGCTTATCATTACGTGATCACTTTTGCCGAGCGGCGGTAGGTACTTTAAATGACTGATGGCTTCTAGCTGGAACGACAATACCAAGTCAAGAGTGGATGAGTGCATCCATGGCGAAACTTTGCAGGATCATTGACATGCTGGTGCAGCGCATGATTATGGAGCCATTCGAGAAAGGTGTCAGATTGCTGTGTGACTAGACCAGTGACGACAGGCCAATCTATGTCTGGGACGTTGAAATCACCCAAGATAAGTACACTGTGAGCTGAGTAAAACAAACCGTTGAGTGTTTCAATAAGCTGTGTAAACTCCTGTATGGTTGCACAGGGCGTGACGTAAACACAAGAAATCGCCAGTGCTGACTTGTAGCAAGTCAGGACACTAGAAACAACTCAGACATTTTCAATAGCGAGTGATAACCCTGGGCCCGTATTGTGCAAACCATATTCAAGGAAAAGAGCCACGCCCCCGCCTCTTCTTTCGCCAGGTCTATCGCATCTGATGACAAAATACTGTTCGCTGATGCTAGCTGGCACAACATCAACCGCAGACAGCCAGGTTTCAGACAGCGCTATGACCCTCGGGTGTAGCTCGGCTACCCGAAGAGAAAGTTTAGACCACTTATTTCTTATGCTGCACACATTAGCGTACAACACAGTGGCACTGGATACGCGCGCTTCTAAGCTGAGTCGTGCTTTGACATCGGTCGAAGCACCCGGAGAAGCTGCACGTTTTTTGTCGTACTGCTTAATGCAGGAGAAACAATATCGTGTGCATCTTGCACGACGGTAATGGAACGTTGCCTAACTATTAAGCCTTCATTTATAACATGGGAGCAGTCACTAGAAAGGCTTGACTGGCTTCCTATTTCATTCAAGCTAAGCAGATCGTCGTGCGCACCTGATAGCAAGATCATAGGTGATGCACGCTCCAGTACGATCGTTGTTCATACAGTGGCGATCGGCTTCGCTTCAGGCTGAAGGGGAGCGGATGACCCTACAGCTAAGTTAATCCCAGTCGAAGCTACATTGTACTGCCTCCTATCAAAAGGAGGGTTGTCAGGCTTCACTTGAAGTTTGTCTGAAGTGGCGTTAATTATGTGTCCTGCCTTAGACAAAAACACATCGCGATCTGCCTGAAATTTAAACTCGACTAGGATCGGTCAAGGCCGGTTGTCCATCTTCCATCTACCCACACGATGAACTCGCACCGTGGGCGTGGAAGGCTTCATCCCAACCATGCGAAAGAGATCTTGGATACACCTGCGGTCCAAATCTCTACGAGATTTGGATTCCTTGATGAAGGGCTCGGCATGATTGAAAACTAGAACATTACGAGTTCTATTTTTTCGAGCCGAAAATGGGCCATGTAATGATGCATTTTTTTCGGAGACTATTTATCTCTAGAATAATTTGATCCATGGCATTGAAACCGACAACATTTGTATGTTGCCTTCCATTTTTACCGGAATTAGTAGTCTTAGCCTGCCATCTTGGGGTGCCTGCTGTATTGGACACCATTCGTGAAGGTAGTCTAAGACCAGTAGGTGATTGCTTGACCAGAGTGACGTTAGCGTCGGTTAGTGGTGGTTTAGAGCCCTTGAACACCCGCCTTTTAGAAGGCTTAGGTTTATTTTTTGCCTTGACAGAGGTGGATGGCACGGGAGGGCGGGATAACTGGCTCGAATGATTGGCCTTGTTAACCGCCGAAGTCCGCCCAGGGACTAAATCGGACTGCGCGACTGATGCACAAGTTTGGTCGGACACGTATTCCGACGCACTAGCTAGCGTCACACTAGGTCGCCGTTCGTGGTACACAAATGCGGCTTCAGTGGCAGCCTTGTGACAATCACTGCAATACCACGGAAGCCAGCGGAATTTCGCATAAAGCCCATAGTGGGATTTGTGTATAGCTGAGCAGCCAGGGTGAGCCCAACGCTTGCAAGCATTGCACTCAATACCTTTGGCTACTTTTTGCCACAATTCATGTTAATACAAACAGTTTTATTATTCATAGTTGAAAAATGCTAAAACACGGTGATGCAAGATAAAAACGGAATACCGTCTCTATTAAGGAAGTAATTAATCATCGAGAGGTGCAATAATGAATTGTTTGTTGAACTTTCGAAAATAAGTAAAATAGATTTTCTATTTTACAGTACAACTGTGAAACGGTGAAAATTCGTAAATGTTTGTAACTGAACGTGGCAAATGCAACAAAGTTGAACGTACCGCCAATAAGAATGGATATGGGAGTAATTTTCAGGGCAGTCTTCAAATGGGAGAGCTAATGTGCTGATGAAGCTCAGCGTGCATGCGAGGCCTTTTCGGGTAAAATCAGTGCTATCGAAAATAGTGGATAATGTATTGCCTTTAATCACTGGGAAGCTGTACTACACTGGGCAGGATATATTTAGCTCAGTTTTTTCTGACTATGTTGCTGCCGAAAAAGATGCGGATCACGAGGGCTTGACCATCTCTTGTCCTTTAAGAAGTAGAATAACTGAAATCTACAAAACCTTGAGATAACCTTGAAATTTGTATTTATTTGAATCGCAGCACTCAGTACCGCATATGCTTCCCGCACGTGAATTTTATAAACTACAAAAATTACAGAAGCAGGTTTGTCCTCATTCATTTCGTTGAAGCACATTTTTCTAATGATTGAAATTCACTTGAAATTTTCCTAACCATTTAATCGTGTAGTTCTTGCGATGAACTTTTAATACAAAAATTCCATATAATTGATTGTTAGCTCTCTGGTGCTCACTATCTCTGTATCATGATTATTTTTTCGAAATTTACCCGATTTTTTCGCTTGTCCTTCGCACTATTTGTGAAAATTTGTTGTATAATTAGCGATATCCACCTTTGTGACGTACATATATGGTATTCTTAATTAACAAAAGGTTCACGACCCCGTATGTAGTCTCTCTCAGCGACATAGTTTAGTTGGAACTTAACATGAAGATATTTTTCTACTTCAGGCAAATCACTCCACTAGTAGTTTCCGATTTTTCTTAGAGTTTGCTTCCAGTACTTCATTCAAAATTGCATTTCAGTGATGACGAACTATTGCTGAGAACGTAAAATGTGGTGGTGGTAAGCGGAGTCTTTTACGCTTTCGAAGTTAAATGGCATGACAGCGTGTTCTTGAGTTTTTGTGACAGGGAAGATCTTCAGCATTCCTTTACCGTAGGTTCAATAGATAAGAGATAAGGCTAATAATAGCCGACAAGTTAGAAGAATGTAACATTACACACGACGAATAATAATCGATATGATTTGATACTTCGAACTCCGAATAGATATATTCCATTTACGCTCTTATTCGTACGTTGCTGCAGTTTTAAGTGAGTTGCATTTTCCTTAATTAGTTGATAGTTGAATAGTTTATTACGGTATAAGAAGCTAAGAGCTTGTACAAACCGCAAGGTAGATTGAGCGATAGTTCTAAAAAGCAAAGAAAAAAATGTGTGATGTTCCAAGGCATTGTAGCCTGCACCAACAATGGATTTATTGTGGCATTTGTATGTATCAATAGTCAATAGTTTGAATGAAAGCACAAACCTAATCCAGACAAAGTGCCGCACTTTCAAAGACTGCACATAGATTGAGATGCTGTCAGGTTGCCCAGACCTAAACAGATATGAGGAAGAAAAAAGAACAGGAAATGGTAATTATACTCCAGCCTGTTCCAGCATGCAGCTCACTACCTATGGCCAATCAATTTAGCACGATAGAAAAGTAAGCTCAAACAAACTGCGAAGAGGTGCCTACACCTCGAATGGAACATGCATTCAAACAAGCTTCCTTAACGAGTAGAGCGACATAAGTATGGCAGCTTTCTTGCGTCTTTCACTGTCATGCATGCAGCTCAATACCGGAGGCAATTCTATATAGCACGGTGTTAGTTGCGTAGTACAAACGTGCTGAACAATTACATATCCAGATCTGTTGTCAGAATTCATTAGTGCGCCTGATTTGCATTAAATTTTCTCTATCCTAGACATGGTTTTGTTAAAAATATGCCATATTCTCCTATATTTAGCCATGTTTGAGATCACAGACAAAGTGACGCTGTCAAAGACTGCACGTCGATTATGTGTTAACAGCAGTGAGAGTCCAGCGCTAAAACACTACATAATCGATTTATCAGGGTTTTTCTTGCTCAGTACCGGAGTATTTCAGAATTGCAAATCTGTAACCTCTAGCTAGAATTGAATCTTCACGTATCTAAAGCCGTTTTCTATACCTTTTATTCATTCTCTCAAACTGCCCCTTCTTTTCATAGGGTAAACTTTCGAATAACCCGAAGGCATCTGCTTTGGTTGAAAATGTGTCGACTTTATTAAACACTCAGGATTACTCTAAGAAGGTGGAGCAAGTATTGTTTCCGTCGAGCGTAGAGAAATCCTCATCGTCTGCGCCCGAAAAATCCACTACAAAACGTAAAAAGAAGAAGCAGAAGAGCAAACTTTCTCAAGAAGTATCACAACGAGATGTTGATCTGGACAATACTTCGAACGATATAAGCGTCACCACTGTTACCAACAAGTTAGCCCCTCAATCGCAATCCGAGCAATCCATGTCTCGTCAACAGCGTAAAAGAATGCGTAAAAAGTTGAGAAAACAAGTTAAATCGAAAGAAAATTCTCATGAAGCGTCCAATGACGTTCTTGTGAAAAAGAGAACTGAAGCTTCGACGGCATTTGAGGAACTTCCACCTGCGAAGAAACGCTGTCTTGAGGAAAAAACAAAAGTAATAACAACTCCGCCCGCTACTAATCTGTCGCCCACTCAAAACGTATTATCTGAAGAAACTGACTCGGCGGTTGCGCAGCTATCGGCTTTTTACCCAGAGGACCCTGTGAAACTTGGAGAACAAATTTTGATAGATATGTTAAAACCGGTCCCTGTTGATGAATTTTTCACGTAAGTTGTTTTGACAATTACACCATTCATCAGATGAAGCTAATCTATCTGGTTGCGTACTGTATGTAGGAAATCACAAGCCTGATCTAGACAAAGTGCTGCACAGTCAAGGACTGCACCTGGGTTGCCCAGGCCTAGACAGATAAGGAAAAGTAAAATACCAATGGCAGTGAGACTCCAGCGTGTACTCGCATGCAGCCAATTACCGGTGGCAAATCAATTTAACACAATTTTAGCTGCACAGCACGGAAGTGCTGCACGATTGCACATCCGTACTACTAGATATTGGGATTACTGCTCATATGTCATTATTCTAGTTGGGCGGAGGTGCAATTGTGCAGCTAACCTTGCTAAATTGAATTGCCGCCGGCAGTAAACTGCATGCGAAAATACGCTGGGGTCTCACTGCCTTTTCTATTTCTATTTTATTTTTTATTTATTTTTCGCCTGGGCGACCTGATAGTGTTTTAGCCCACGTGCAGTCTATTACTGTGCGGAACTTTGTATGGATCAGGCTTGTGCTTTCATACATACATACATACATACATACTGCGCAGCTAACACCGCGCTAAATTGATTTGCCGCTGGTACTGAGCTGCACGCTGAAACATGCTGGAGTTTCACTACCATTTATATTTTCCTTCATCATTACCTCATCATCATACCTCACCCCTTACGCGACAGTTTTACCTGACTCCGGTCTCTGGCTTTCTGTAGGCATTCAAATGTCACATCGGTCTAATTTTCTTTCTTCTCACTCGACAGGAAATATTTTCAGAAACAACCACTTTATCTTCACCGTCAAGAAACTCCGTTCAAATGGTTTTCTACGATGGAATTGGACTGGCTTCTGGCCGGAGTGAGTGTTTCGTTGATTTAATATGCGTGAGCTTTGTGTTGTATCAAGTCGTATATCTAGCTGTGGCCATGGTTCCAGTTGGAAGTGCAATTGAGAAATAATTAGATGAATGAAAATTTGTATCTTTAATGTTTGCCTGTATGTTTTTATAGAATCGAAATTAGTTTCTTGTGCTTGAGTTGGCTGATTTGTGGCCTCAACTCTCTTTAAAGCTAACAAGCTTTGAGAGAAGCTCACAAGAAGAGTCTGGTATGATGTCATATATACATTGCCTTTCTGTCCTGTTCATTCTGGCTTATAGGTTGATCTTGGACATGCATTGAGACGAACTTTATGTGATTCCAGGAGTACACCACGTTCGTTATTGACATAGTATAAATCGATAACATTAGCTAAACCGTCCACGCAACCAGCCGCGTTCTTTTGGTCTTTTTCGAAATACATACCGGTATCACATCGAACGGTTATATGTTATCCCACTTTCCGGTAGTCACCTCAAAGGCGTGTTTTTTGTTTAGCTACTCGAACTATCGAGCCTCGTGTTTAGCTTGTTTTACCGGGTTCTTTGTCACTGTTCAATATCATCATAATCATACTCATTAAGCACGCGTCTAGAGCCAGGCATTGTGCCAAGCAACACGAGGCAAACCAAACAGATAAGCGAATGCGTAAAAGTAAAACAGATTAGCGAGCCCGGTGGAACTGCTTCTAAAAACAGAAGAAGGAGCGAAGGCGAGTGACTGGCGCCTGGAAACCAGTTTGCTTCGGGCAGATGGAGCTCGTTAGCCTGGGAGAGCATTTCATCTAAGGGAAGGAAAACCCTGATTTTCAACCTCCGCTGCCTTGTGGGATACCCGATCGCGGAAAAGGCTTCGGGAGAAAACCCTGAGGAAAAACCTGAAACAGAGTCTGGTAGACCACCTCTTTCTGGCAACCCCCTGCTGCCTTGCAGGTCGCACTTGGTTGTGCAAAGGCTAGAGAGGCTGACTCGAACAAACGCCAAGTGGTGCTGGGGACGCCGCTTTGTACCCAAATCCCCAAGAACCTTCATTGAAACCGACTCATCCTCCAGGAGGAGATAGTCGCACAAAAGTAAAGGCAAACCAAACAGATAAGCGAATGCGTAAAAGTAAAACGGATGAGCGATATATGCAGATGCGTATAATTAATGGCCTATCTTGCGAAAGTTAGTGGCGTCCGACTTCCGAATCCTGCTCCGTGTACCATCTCAAGATATGCGGCAGCAGTAAATTTATACCAAATATCAATTTTAGACTCCATATAATTACGACTAAGGAAAGGTGACGATAAACAACATGCACACAATTTGGGAAGTAGCCCACACGTCCACAACAGCCAATGAGAGTGATGTCTCCGACAATGCACTGTTCCGACTTTCTTATTGTGTGTTTTTGTTGTGTCTTGCACATGTATACGCGAGTATGCTTTTGTGTTAATTAGGGGTAGTAATCAGGAGTGATCGCTATCTGATTATTGTCATTAATATTAAGTGATTTGGATGCTTTCGCTCTTAATCGCGAGAGATGGTTGTTAAGAGGAACGCGACCTAAAGTGTTGGACAACTGGAATGCTCATATACGATCAAGATAGAGTCTGGTGATTTTTGAGAACCACAGGAAGGTCAAGGTTGTCACGACCAGAATGGTTACAGACATGAGATTCGATATAATCGACGGATCCAATTGTTTTGTTTTGTGCGGCTGGCTCCACGGGTGGATTAGCCGGCTTCATTGATGACTCGGATCGCACCAGCCCACGTACGTCGATCGGAGGCGAGATCGTTGCAGATCGTGATCCAGTCTCGTTCCCACCTGCGAACTCCGTAGACGGTACGCAGACCCATTGAGACATCATCATGAAGTTTCTTGGGGGTAGTGTACAAGTGATGCCCCCAGCACCACTCGGTGTTTGTTCGAGTACACCTCTCTAGCCTTTACACAGCCAAGTGCAACCTACAAGGCAGCAGGGAGTTGGCAGATAAATGCGCTGTGCGCCAGTTATCTACCTACGGGACTTCTCTCCGGATTTTTCCTCGGGGTTTTCTCCCGAAGCCTTTCCCGCAATCGGGTGACCCACAAGGCAGTGGGGGTTTGGAGTCAGGATTTTCCTTCCCCTAGATGGATTGCCAGTAGCTGACGAGCTCCATCTGCCCGGAGCAAACTGGTTTTAAGGCGCCAGTCACCCGCCTTTGCCCCTTCTCCTGTCAGTAAGAGCAGTTCCGCCAAGCTTGTGAAAGCCACTCGTGCAGGCCAGGAGTTGGACTTGGTTGTCAGAGGCTATTTGAGACGCACGCCACGTGGGAGCATTTTATAGATAGTAGGTGGCTCATTCCTACTACCACCCCCGGCTGTGACAACCTTTGGAACGGATCCAATGTTCACCTTCCAACAGCTATGTCCATATTATCACCTGCATGTAAAGCCCTGACATTCTCGCACTTATGTGCAATCGTGCAGTACTTTGTGCTGTGCTGGTAACATCGTGTTGAATTGATTGGCTAGAGGTAGAGAGCTGCATGCTGAAACACGCTGGAGTCTCACTACCATTTCGTTTTCTTTTTCTTCCTCATATCTGTCTAGGCCTGGGCAACCTGACAGTAAAATCGCCTACGTGCTGTCTCTGACTGTGCGGCACTTTGCCTAGATCAGGCTTGTGCTTTCATACCTGACATTTTGGAACAGCTCCTACTGACAGGGAAGCTACAAACATGTTTGAAGGCGACTTATATCCGGATTACTTTCGGCTGGTAAAACGCTTACGTCTATGAAGGCGAGGGAAGGAAACCCATAATTTCAGACTTTCACTAGGAAGTCAGAAATTGAGTCAACCTCGATGAAAATTCTGAAGCTTTTATCCCTTTGCGCAGTTGGTGCTTGTACTCAACTTCGATTTGAAATCATAGTCCAAACGTATCAGCCTCGCTGTTTCTTTGGTTTCACTGGTGTCGTGAAGATTGAGCACTTGCTGCGTGGCCCTCAGCTAGTGCTCCATAATTACATTATTGAGTCGCTGGCTCCGCAGCTAGATCCTTGATGGTTTATCTGTGTCAATCGAACATCTTTGGAGTGTAGCATGATAGAGATTAGCCACTAGCCATGGCAGCTCGGCTTTGCTGCAATTTTAAGTTCCCTTTTTAAAACTTGTTTTCAACCGTCATCTAGTGTTGCATTGGCGACAGTTAGCTGCCAGACAATCACCCAGTAAAAGGACATCAATTCTTGGCCGCATGACACTCCCGTAAACTGTTTGCTCTCATAGCTGGATCCTACGACGATCTCGCATCACTGGCATCACCCGAACAGCAATATCCATAGTGGAAACTGCTCCAAACGTTTAAAAGTGGAGCGTATCTTGTTGCGCAAGAGATCGGCTGTTTTCATGCAGCATATCGTTCGCTAGAAGCAACGGGTATGCTTTACACATTCCACACAATAGTCACTTTATTTTCAGAGTCTTGTTTTCATCTTTTCTCAATTGCGCATGACTATGGCATTGCACCGTACTTCTGTAATGTTCAGGTAACATCGTGAGGAATATATTTGCCACCCATACTGAGCAACATGCGCAAACTTGCTGCCGTTTTCTCACATATCTGTTCAAGTCTGGGTAGCCCGATAATATTTCCGCCCACTTACAGTCTGGCTCTGCGTGACTTTGCCTGGATGCAGCTCTGTGATTTCGTACAATATTTGCTCGTACAGTAAACACGCTAGGGTCTCACTGCCCCTTATTTAGGCTTGTGTAACCTGACAGTATTCCAATGTACGTGCAGTCTATGAGTAGAAGGAAAAATTTTCAGCGTTTACAATAATTTCACCACAATGTGGTGGCACCTTGCCAATCCCTGAATTGTGTTTTCACACTGATCTCCCTCTCGCAACCGTTAGCGACGTGTCATGTTTACCGAGCATCTGGATCTAGCGATCTACGAGAATGGAGAGCGTCGCACGTTGAACCCGCCCGGACGGGCGTATCGCTCGATTGTATGGGATCATTACAACGTAAGTTTCCATGCATGTAAGACGTTTTCCTGTTTGCTTTTATCAAGGTTTAGGCACCATCGACTGTGTCTTCGGTTACTTATATTCGGCTATCCAAGTATTATGTTCTATTGTTTTGGTTTAGCAATTGAACTTTAGTGCTCGCTGTCGAGGTTCAACAGTGGATGATGTATGTATGTATGCATGTATGTATGTATGTATGTATGTATGTAGGTAGGTAGGTAGGTAGGTATGAAAGCACAAGACCTGATCCAGGCAAAGTGCCGCACAGTTAGAGACTGCACGTGGGCTAAGATACTGCCAGGTTGCCCGGGCCTAGACAGATATGAGAAAGGAAACAGAAATGGTAGTGAGACTCCAGCCTGTTTCAGCATGCAGCTCACTACCTCTGGCCGATCAATTTAGCACGGTGTTAGCCGAACAGTGCAAAGTACTACACTGTTGCACATCCGTACATCTCATTGCCAAACCCTTCAACCCGGCAGCGATCGGCCTTTAAGATATGCAGCATAAGAAAAAAGGAAACGCAAATTCGACGCCAGCCGAATTACGACACAGCTCCGGCATTTAAATATCCCCTAATCCGCGGAGTCTGTCTTCCCGGCTGGAGTCTCTACGATCTGATATCGCAGTCTCTTGAGTGTATATCCCAAGACCATGTCCAGCGGCGGTTTTTGCTCTATGCATATTCTTAGAGTGTTTGCTTCATCTTGTTTGCTGTCAAGTGGAGTAGCGAGAAAAGCGTGACAGTGAAAGCCTCATGGAAGCTGTCGTGCGGGTGTCAATCGACTCGTTCACAAAACGTGATTGGAGCCACTTTATCTCAGTTCATTTGTGCATAGTCTTTTATAGGTTCCCTAGCTCCCTAAGTCACACTATTCCCCATCTTTTTTGTTGCCCTGGTTTTATGGCAATTAAATATTTTGTACTTTCTAGAGGTGCACTGCTTTCCATGTTGATTAACTTTTCCCAATGGTTAGTTGTGCTAAATTGATTGGCCAACGGTAGTGAGCTGCATGCTGAGACACGCTGGAGTCTGACTGTAATTTCCCCCTCATATCTATCTAGGCCTGGGCAACCTGACAGTATCTTAGCCCACGTGCAGTCAATGACTGTGCGGCCTTTTGCCTGGATCAGGCTTGTGTTTTCATACATACGTAATGGTTGGTTACTGTTTGATCAACAAGCCTGAATTTTGGCTAACCTTTTCTTAGGTCTTATCCAACGTAAGGCTGCTGAACAGCAGCGGCTATAGTTCATTCGTGGATTTTAGTGCTATTTTACATCTCGAAACCCGAGCTGTCTGAATAAATCATGATTTACTTCATTGTAGAACCCAATTCCACAATCCCTTCTCTTCGTAGCTATACGGTGCCAAAGGTATAGGTATATATGTACCCACTTTCATCTTTTTCCGATACAATGACACACGGAAACACATACCGTCTCACCATATAACCTTGAGTAATCTAACAGTATCTTAGCCCACGCACAGTCTCTGACTGCGCGGCACTCTACCCCTATCAAGGATTGTGATTTCACTCTTGGCCCGGACAACTTCTTTTCGAATTATTGTGCTTTGTGAGGCGCCATCTTTTCTCCTTCGTCTCTGGATTGTCCTTAAGCGACTCGTACGCAGCGTGCGGTTGGACTCGGTAAAGTTCTCCCTCGGATTTACTGCTAACTCCACAGTGAGCTAAACCAACACCTCCAGGAATTTGCCACAAGTCCCTTAACATTCACCCTGATCGCCTTCCATTGGCCCCCGAATCTCAATCTTTCTCTTTTTCTTTTTTCCTTTCTAATTCTTTTGTCATATCTGTCTAGTCCTGGGCAACCTGACAGTATCTCAGCCCACGTGCAGTCTGACTGTGCTGCACTTTGCCTGGATCAGGCTTGTGCTTTCATACCATACCATCAAAATGTGAGGCATTTGCAGCCACCCTTGCGTGTTGTGACTTTCTCTTATCAAACAGGAAACTCCATGCTTGGTGTGCTTCGGTACGCTTGCTCTGTAACGATTGCCACATCATTGTTCTCAGTCACACATTGTTGCGCTTTCTGTGATGCAAGTTTTCCGGTTTTTTCCACAGCAAGGTTGCTCAGTCCGCCTGCTTTGCCCACAAGTGTTTTCCAGACGCATCCGTAAAAACTTGAGTTTGTTACAAGAGTACTTTGGTTGCTTCGTGGGTGCGAATTTGTATTTGACGCCGCCTGACAGCCAGGGATTCGCCCCACACTACGATGATATTGAAGCGTTTATCGTGCAACTGGAAGGAGCCAAGTGTTGGAGCGTCTACGCACCGAGGTAAGTGTTTCGGGGGTTGGGTGAAGGGTACTTTACTGTTGTGCGATTATCTCCTCCTGGTGGATGAGTCGGCTTGGGTGAAGGGTGAACTCGAACCGGTGTTTTAATAATTTGCTCTTTTGTGTGTATTATCGTTAACATTCGTATTACTGTAGGGGTGGAGAACTCAACATGCCTTTTGAGAGACGGTTTATTACGTTCGTTGTAAACATCACCTGTCATCAGTTGGGGCTGCTGGCCAACATCTGCTCTCTTATCGCCACTTTTCGTGTTATCTATCTGACATTAATCACGTCGGCCCCCACGTTTCACAATCACTTGTCCGGATTCATGCCAGTCTAAAGCTCATCGTGTTCACTGAGGAATCCCGTAACACAAGAGAACTTTTATTGGTCAATTGTAGCTGTATCAACAGTAGATTTCCTTATTTCAACCTGACCTTTACGTAATGTTCAATATTGGAGTCGAAAGGAAGTTGGGAGGGAGGAGCTGTCGCCGTCACTACCGCTCATTCGGTAATTTCTCGCATGCGTCAATCCCTTGTTTCCTTTTTTGTGCGACTATCTACTACTGGAGGTTGAGTCGGCTTCAATGAAGAGTCTTGGGAATTTGAGTACAAAGCGGCGTCCCCAGCACCACTCAACGTTTGTTCGAGTCAGCTTCTCTAGCCTTTGCACAACCAAGTGCAACCTGCAAGGCCTCAGGGAGTTGCCAGAAAGAGGTGGTGTGCACCAACTAACCTTCTGCCAGACTCTGTTTCAGATTTTTCCTCAGGGTTTTCTCCCGAAGCCTTTACCGCGATCGGGTATCCCGCAAGGCAGCGGACGTTTAAAATCAGGGTTTTCCTTCCCTTAGATGCAATGCCGTCACTACCGCTCATTAGGTAATTTCTCGCATGCGTCAATCCCTTGTTTCCTTGGCTGAACTTTGTTATCGAATGGTCAAATTTAAGTTAAACTTGAGTGAAGGTTGTTGCTATTAGTCTTCTTTGGCCGATGTCGTCCAGGATATACACCGGATGCGCATGATGGTTTCTTGCTCCGCAGCTTTTAGAATGACTAAACAGTCCTATTCGGGAGATACAAAGTCTTCCTCATTGATAGGCAGTACTCGGTCGATCGGCATCAGTTGTACGCCGGTGAAATTATCTACGTTCAGCAGCCAAGAGCTGTATTTGCTCTTTCCCAGCTTGGGTTTGAGACTTTACTCAGTTCTTCCAAAGTAAGCGGTCAAGAGCAAGTTCTTCCCGACTCGCTTGGTCAATTCCAAGAGCTTTCATATCTCTTTAGCAAACGTTTTGTACCGCAAGTGCTGTCTGCTGTCTGATTGCACCTCACCAGAGAGTAGATCTTTCAGAATACGACCATTTCCATTCTATAGACATGACCAGGCCACCGCAGGCGGTGCTGGCGTAATAGGGTGAACATGCTCTGTAGACCAGCTTTTGAAAGCACTTCAGCGTTAGTCACTCTGTCCATCCACGATATGTTCAAGATACGACGGATGCTTCATAGATGGCAAGCATGCAGCTTCCGTTTGTGTCTTGCGTAGATGGTCCAGATCTCCCTGGCATGAAGCAACGCATTAAGTACCCACGGGCTGTATACCACCATCTTTGTCTTCCCAGTCAACTTGCGGTTGCCCCAAACACGAGATTTCAAAGGGGACACAATGACAGCTGCTCTGCCAATCCGCTTATCAATCTCTGTGTCTAGGGAAAGGTTATCCGCAATGGTTGAACCAAGATATATGAAGTAATGCTCGTGTTCATCCCGACAGTTTTCAACAGTGATGATGGGAGGCGATCCATCCCTTGTTTAATGACTTTGGCAGTGTTCCTGCTGATTTTCCGCCCCATTTCTTTGCATGCTGGTGATGTTTTTGTAAGTGAGCAATAACGGGTGCATCATCGGCGAACAGCAGGTCACGGAATAGCACACCCTGTACCTTACTTTGTACTCTCAAACGGTTCGTGTTGGAAAGCTTGCCATGAAGTTTCTACTTTGAATAAGCTTGAATTTGAACTGAGCGCCTCATTTTACAGAAGCTGTTCATGTTTGTCCTACTGTCAACCTCCGAGAGCCAACGTTTCGTGCTACGATTTCCCAGACACAACTCCCTGTGAAAATTTGAGCAGAGCTATGATTAGAACCGCTTTCATATATGTCGCTGTATATTGTTCCACGTGATTTTGAATACAATGTCCCCACTACACCAGCATGTTACCAGAAGCAAAATCCTTGAATAAGAAGAAATGTACATGCAAGCGGTTGAGGCAGTTTTGGGGGCACAAAATCTTCATTAGACCAAGTGTGATAGTCAGGACAGGGAACATGATCAAGTAACATTCCACCCACCACTGTTCCGACCTTACCGCTGAGAAGCCTACAGTAAATCTAGGGGGTCAAATCACATAAGCATGAGCACAATCCATTGTCGATGTGCCAAAACAGTTGGCTTCATTTCAATCTGATACAAGTGTACACCGTCAAGGTCGGTTGACACTGTGGCTCACATTTGTAAAGGTGCATAACTAACGCGCTTGAAGTTAGGTTTTTTGAAAAAAATTACAGCTTCTGTGCCGGCAGCTAAACGTTATCTAAAATCTGCCCATAGTCGATGGCACACAAATTTCTATGTCCACACGATCCTTTCAAAACATGCAATTGGCTATATTGTTGTTGGCTCCTCGGTCGATTTTCGAACCTGGATGTAACATCACAATCGCATGGACCTGTTCATTGTTTTACTAAGCTTTTTGAAGGAACTAACTAGTCCGATTCGGGAGGAACATCTTCCCGCAGCGTTTTGCAAACGATAGTCAGAACTGTAAGACTTTAGCAAAAAATTTGCCTACAACATTCAGAAGGGAGATTCCTCTGTAATTGTTGCAGTCACCTCTGTCACCCTTATTCTTAAATAGCGTGATGATCTTTGTGTCTCGCATCTCTTGTGGGACACCCCCCTCCTGCCAGCACTGAAGAAGCAAATGGTGAAGAGGTTGTAATAATGCTGCTCTACCGCATTTGATGAGCTCAGGTGGAATTCCGTCGTCACCAGGGGCCTTCCCATTCGCTAAGCGGTCGATTGCCTTATTGAGCTCATCAAGAGTAGGAGGGGTATCTAGATATTCAATGTTTGGCAACCGCTCGACATTTTTTAAGTGCATGCGGTATTATTATTATTGTTATTATGCTACTCATGAGTACAGCAAATATAAAATAGCATTAAATTTCGACCCGAAACGTCACGCACTGCTGGTCT
>JACCGJ010005180.1:0-26673 GCA_013407085.1 Atriophallophorus winterbourni | reverse complement strand
TTGTGAAAATGTTCCAGTCTTCATTTGTCTCGATTCAATAGTGCTGTTCCTCTTGATCATGCGATATATGGATTATACTCAAGGTTCGTGTGTAATCGTGTTGTGTTTTACGGTTGAAAGTAATTCCTGGCGCAGGCCTTGGATTATTGATTGCTTAGCAGTGATTCGTCCTGTATTGCATTATGCATGGAAGAATACTATTGAGTACATATGCAGGGCTATTGGCCACTTCACTAAAGGTCAAATTACGTTCCAGTCGAACGCCTGTTATCTTGTTTACCAACACATCGACGATAATCGATCCGATCTTAATCATGCCAACCCCGCTATTATTCTCTGCTTCTGGATTGCGTCACAATTCACCTCTGAGTTCAACATTTACAAAGTTAACCGCATTCATACTCGACTCCTAAATCACACGATACGTAATTTTCAGTTTGTTTATACGCATACGAACATATCGTATGTAGGAAACGATTAGTTTAACAGCATGGGCCTTGTGGGTTATATTGATCTGTTTGCCACGTGAGTTATTGCGAACTACTTCCATTCAAACCCTCGCCACATTGGGTTCGCTTGACCGACATTAACACTTGGAATATCGTTCCAATGCTGTTGATTTGCTCTATCTGTATTTGTTTCCATACAGTTCATCTTCATAACCGTCTTCTCGCAATTATTTTGAATGTCGACTTCCGGTAGACATGCTAGTCAGGTCAGCGACTTAACGGCGATTATTTCTCTCGCGTTGTACAGGTTAGCAGTGTTCTGGTTGTCGTTTAGTAACTAAATGTCATTTGTCGCTATTACACGTGACGCACTATGCAATTAGATGTAAGCCTGAAAGAAGTGTGCCACTATTTATGCTGTCGAGCTGTCTTGAATATCCGGAATACTGACAGCTGCCCTTCTCACGAAACGAATTGCAATACTTCCCGCTCCGTTTTGAATACCGCCAGAGAAATAGTACAATGTTTCGCAAGTGCTTCAAAAAGTAGGACTTTAGCGCTCACTGAACTTTTTTTCCACCGTAAATATAATTGGCATCCGTGACAAGGCAGTTAAATGCTGACCAGGCTACAACCGTGAAGAAGTGTGAAAAAGAGAATTTTAAGAGAATTTTAAGGTCCGGAGCTCCGTACTTTTTATGCGTTAGAAGGTGAAATCTTGATCGATTAACAATCTGCAGTGATCTCACTTCCGATGGATGTGACTATGCTGACGTGATTTGATACATAAATAAAGCCAGCTAATACACCCGTAGACAAAACTCAGAATATGGAAAGATGGGTGGAGCACTTCTCCTCTCTACTTGAAGGACAGTACAGTTTTGCCGCATGTTCCTTCCGAATCGGACTGTTTTAATCATTCAAAAATCTGTAGAACATTAAAATTCATGCGATTATGATGTAGATCCATGGTCGACATCGACCGAAGGATGCCAACACACACACCCGTGGAGTCAGCCACACAAAAGTAACATACTAAGATTCAAGATTCAAGATTTTATGGTTGAAAAAGCAATTACTTTACAATAACCATGCAGTTGAACTATAGGTACAAGTGTGTATGTGTATAGAAAAATGTCAAAATCAAAATAATTCTGGTAACGATAGATTATAAATAGTTCGGGGCATAATTTGGATTGGCTATCAGGAAATCGTCTAGTTTTAATTTAAATATAGAAAAAGTGTTTGAGCTTACCAAATCGGCTGGCAGGGAATTCCAAGCGAAACAAATACGCACAGAATAAAAATACCTGCGACAGTTCTGATTGGAGTGGGGTATTTCCAACTTGCAGTTGTGACCGCGGTTGTTGATGGATGTTCGTCGGTGAAATAGTATATCCAAAGGGTGGGAAACACTGTTAAGGATTTTGAATGTGAGGAGGAGGTCGGCTCGCAGTCTCCTTTGTGCAAACGTCGTCAGCTTCAGTTTACTTAGCCGGTCAGCGAATGATAGGTTTTCAAGCCCAATGACCAACTTTGAGGCTCTGTGGTGTATGCGATCCAATAGTGAAATGTCTTTTTGAAGCCATGGAGTCCAGGCTTGTGAAGCGTAATCAGTAAGCGGGTGTATGTACGTGTTCATCATCAGAGAAAAACATCTCTGGGAAAAACGACCGAATATCCGCCTTAACACACCGAGCATCCGAGACGCGCGTTTGTAAACGGCTTCGCATTGTAGACCATTTTTCAGGCTACCGCAAATCCAGACACCCAGGTCTTTTTCTTGTTTGGTGTACTCCAGGATAATGTTGCCAAGCTTGTATGAATGAGAAAAGCTTAGCACACGACCATTGTGCATGATTTGAGACTTCTGCATGTTTAGCGGTAGGTTATTTTCAGATAACCACATTTGCACAGCATCCAAGTCACTTTGAAGCACACTGCAATCCTCGGCAGTGCTGATTTTTTTCCATATTTTTATGTCATCTGCGAACAGAACCATCTTACTGCCGCGTGGTGTTGGCAGGTCATTCATATAGATCAGAAATAGTATCGGTCCGAGCACGGATCCCTGTGGAACACCGCTAGTGACGTCGATTTCCTTCGATAGTATACCGTCAACTCGAACCCGTATATGTCTTTTGCTGAGATAGTCTCGCAGCAAGTCATACAGTCCTCCAGCAATACCGTGTTTCTTTAGCTTGTTCAGCAGTAAGTTGTGATCAACTCTGTCAAAAGCTTTAGAAATGTCTAAGTAGCATGCATGAATACTGCCTCCGGCGTCCACTACACTAGTCCAGTCGTCCAAACATGTCAGCAAATTAGTTAGACAAGAGCGGTTTCTGCGAAATCCGTGCTGGGCAATTGTCAAGAGTCCGTTCGATTCCAGGTGGCGCACTACTTCTGCAGTGATTATGCGCTCAAAAACCTTCGAAACCGAAGACAGCAATGTCACAGGCCTGTAATTTTTTACTTCAGAACGGCATCCACTTTTGTAAATTGGTGTAATTATTCCCAGCTTCCAATCAATTGGTACCATTCCGACTTGAAGCAATTCGCTAAACAGACGAGATAAAGGTCCCGAGAGCGCGCATGACAGCTTTTGAGGAGCTTCGGTGAAATTTCGTCTGGTCCCGGAGATTTCTTTGCGTTTAACTTTCTTAAGTGCTGCGCAACCACCATCGGAGTAATTATTATTTCACTCAGAGTGGGACGATCATATCGAATGCTTGGTTCCTGTTCGTGCTCTGCGGATTTCGGTGCAAATACTCCAGCATAAAAGTCTGCTAACAAATCAGCGGTTTGTTCAACGGATTCTGTGAAGCCGGACGAAGTTTTCAGGGCAAAGACTCCTGGTTTAATATTTGTTCTAACGTTTACAAGTCTATACAAGAGCTTCGGATTCTGGGGCATCTGAGTAATCAATTGCGATTGGAACTCTTGTTTATCATCTCGAATTAAGCTGATAACTTTGTTTCTCAGTCGTGTAAATTGTGCCCAAGAATCAGCTGTGTTGGTAGCCTTGTGAAACTCCCACGATACTGCCCTTTGTTTCATCCACTTTTTGGTCCTGCTACGTAGCTTAAATTTGTTACGTCGAGGATTTTTCTTCGGGACGAGGTTTGAATGTTTCTCTAATATAAGTTTCAGGTGTTGTAGGAGAGAGCGCCAATGACTGTTTGAATCGGAATAATCCAACTGTATGAGACTAATGCTTTGAAGCTCTGCACAAAGGGTACGGTAGTTTACCTTTCTGAAGCATTTCATTCCGTCAAATTTGCGCCCAGCACTACAAACGTAGTAGAATTCTAGGACAACGTGGTCGCTCCGTCCGATCGGCGGTTTATAGATGATAGTTTCTACAGCGGTAGGATCAGATGTAAGTATCAAGTCCAAGGTAGACGGCCTGTCAGCTCCCCTCATACGAGTAAATACTTTAACGTGGTTATAGAGGGGTGTGTAATCCAAGACTGCTCGAAGTTCGTGTTCAAATGTCTCTGGTGGATGATCATCACGGTTATATAGCTGAGGAAGGTTGACGTCTCCCATTATCAAAATTTGAGTGTTATATCGCGTTGTTACATATTGCAAAGCAGTAATCAGTTTATTGTTCAGGTCGAGGTTCGCGGTTGGAGAACGGTAAATCACTCCAATAACGCACTGGCCACCAGAAGTAAGAGTTATAGAACACCAAAGCGTGTAGGGTATATCCAGATTTTGGTCATCCATAACTCTGCAAATAAATAATTGTTTGCAGTAGAGTGCTGCTCCTCCGCCATCACTCAAACGGTCACGTCGAAATAAAGTCATGCTTGGTAAATAGAGTTCTAGATCAGAAAACGAGGTAGTGAACCACGTTTCTGTTATGGCAACTATGTCTGGGTTCGTTTCATCACAAATCTCGGAGAGTTCGTGCAGCTTATTGATCAGGCTGTTGGCGTTCGTATAGATGCACTTAATTGTGTTTTTATGAGTAATGACGGGGTGTAAGCTGTTTGGTTTAGCAGTTTGCTAGAGAGACTTTGTGTGTTTGTATATAAACAATCAATAAAGTTTGTAGTGTTCATATCACGAGAGGTTATTGGGGGCCCGACTCTGTCAGAGTCGGAATGCTCACGTTTTTTTGAAGTGGCGCATGAGGTTCCAAATGAACTGTGACACTTGGCGTAGGTTGATCAGTACTATCCGTTTGCTGAATTTCGGTTTTGATCCTGGGCAAGCTTAACTTTACGTTTGGGGGTAGGTTTTTTCTACTAAGTAAGATAAATTTATGTGAACACGGAGCGTGGAAGATTTGTTTTCTAAACGTAAATTGATTTATCACTGATTTAAGAAATAAATGTAATAAGCTAGAACAACGTCGTGAATCAGATAGAATCCTTGACTATATGGATAAAGGCAATTTGTAGTTTTGTTAAAAGCTGATGAGATAACTTGATCGAACCCCTTTCATATATGTATCAATCATATGCTATGTAGTTTTTCGTTCAATCCATAATAAAAGATAGTATAACATGTTCCTGATTAGAGATTTCAATGCTCTTGATTAAACATCTAGTTCTCGTCCTTCAAACGCAAATTGCTGTATGAACCGCAAAAGATACCTCGAGTAAAGACAGATGTGAGCAACACTGTAATCTTACTGAGATTAGAGTAACCCCTTTACCACTAACCCTATATTACGTGATGGAGCGTAGAATTCTAGCTCGGGAAGAGCAGGTGTTGCTTTTGTTTGCAGAACGCAGATCACACCGACAGGATGGATACGCCGTCGATCTATTAGGTAGCACTTCTCTACATGAGAGATCGACACTTCGTAATCGAACTGAATGTGAGCATTGGATCGCGTACCACTGAAAAAATAACAACAGCAACGATATTTAATTTATTTACGGGCTTATTGGTATTGGGGTTATTATGCGTACAAACTACAACAACGAGTATGCATGAAAAACGTTTTTCAGTATGAAATGCTTGTATTGCCGTTTACTAAATGCCGTGCCAGATTTGAGTCTTGCAAACCAACTGTTAATTTTGAAAATTACAGTTTTCATTATAAAGGGAGATAATTAAAATCTGCTTTGTGATGCCCTACGTTACTTCGAGATCTCGCTTTATTGACTGGCATGCTGCAGCCTGTCTATAGATTAGCGGAACAATTGTCAAATTGCAACAGTCTTGAGTGATCGGCTTGATATGCTGAACGCATTTTAAACGCACTCAAAAATATCTCACATAGTCGCCTAGGTTCAGGTTGAGAATTTTATTTATTCGATTCTTATGAGCTTAATATAAAAATAGAGATGAGGTAAACTTAACAAAAAACCTTAACCATTCTTAAATATGTTGAAATCAGAAGAAAAACCAGAGATAATCTTAATAAAAAAATTTATATGTGTTAAAGAAGCTGGTATATGTTATTGGCATAATCAATCTCCATACCGTAAGAAAATTTGAATTCATATATACACAGCAATTACTATTATTAACGACAGTAAGTCTGCAAACACAGCTGATCCACGGACATAATTTACACGAATGCGAAACAAACTATTCGCTCAATTCTCCTTCTTCTTCTTATTCTTATTGACAGACGTCAGAGGGTCAAGCCCTTGTAAGCCGCATCTTTTTATATCAGCAACATAGTCCAGGAGAACCTTAGTTGAAGTATTCCTGTCCAGTGTAGTAGAGCTTTGCCGTGATTACAGGAAGTTCCTTATCTACCAATTACTTGAATTGGTTTCCAGATCTTGCTGAAATATCCTCTTCCGGAAGCGCATTCCAAAAGTTAACAAACCATGGATCTATTAGCAGAGTTTTATGCCGGAGGTTTGAATACCAACTCCACAGAGCCCGTGCAGGAACCCATAATTTAACTTGGCTGACCGAGTTTGAATGAATTATTGATTACTCCTGAGGTGGTTGCGCAGCACTTACGAAAATTAAATGTAAAAAAATCTCCGAGATAACATTAATGCCGTTCAAAACCTGTCACGCAAAACTGTCTGAACATCTATCTCAACAGTGTCATTCACGTATACACTTCTCTATCTCACATGTTAATTAATGTCCTCCAAGCTGGTATGATACTAACAGGCAGGAACCTTGGACAACTAACACCCAGTTTCAGAAATTGCTGGACGATCACGTTGCTGTCTTCGGTATCAAAAGTTTTTTGGCGAAAAATATCTAAAAATAGGGTAAAATCTAGAAATGAACGAAAGTTTGACAGTTGCCTAACACGGATTTCGCAAAAATCGTTCTTGTCTAACAAATTTGCAGATAAGCTTAGACTATTAGAAGAGTGCTGTAGATGCAACTTTCTGTATTTATGCATGCTACCTTGTCATTTTAAAAGCGTTCACCAGATTCGATCAGAACATTCTTTGCAATAAGCTACAGAAACACGGTAATTTTGGAAAATTAGACGAAGGGATTCGTGATTTCCTTAGCAACCGATAAATCAGAGTTCTTGTGGATATCCTATTATCGAAACCAATCGATGTCACTAGCGGTGTTCCGCAAGAAAATTTGTTTGGGCCAAAACTGTTCCTGATATACATGAACGATTAACCAATAACAAATGACAGTAAAATCATTCTGTTTACTGATGATATAAACATATGAAGTCGAATGAGTAATGCTGATGATTGTATTTTGCAACAAAACTACTCAAATGCTTTGTACGACTGGTTATCAGAAAAAAACCTGCCTTTGGATATGCAAAAGTATAATATCATGCAGATCGATCGCGAATCAGGTTTTTCTTACTCATACCAGCATGGCGATCAAATAATGGAGTACACAGTGGAAGAAAACGACCAGTGTGTCTGGATTTGTAGTAGTTTTAAAAATGATCAATACCGCGAAGCCTTTTACAAACGCGCGTCTCGGCTGCTTGGTATGTTACGGCTGATATTTGGACGTTTTCCCCGGGGTTGTTTTCCTCACACAATATAAACTTATATACACTCGGTTCTTGACTTTGCTGCCTAAACCTAGAGACCACGACTCCAGAAAGTATTTTACTTCCCGACTGCTTATATCATAGAGCTTCTAAGCTTGTCAATGGTTTTGAAAATACGTCATAAACATTTGAACCTATTAGTCGACTCTCTGATTATTGTAAAGTTAAGTGCTATTTCATCGATAAATCTTGAACCTTGAATGTTTTAGTAACATAGGACATTAAAAATGATAAAAAAGACTTTGCCAGAATAATCACATGAAAACGAATAAGTTGAAATTACGTATGGCTCCTTAATATTAATCTACATTTGTAGTCATTCAGTTCAGTAACGGAACCCCGGAAAACGCCGAAGTTTTAATAAGTTTTGTCCGAATGTTTAACATGCAATTGACCATGGTCAACATATTTTAAATATTAAAAGTATGAGCATGTAGAGAAGACGTCTTTTTGACACGGAGGATCAATTTCATGATAAGGAACATTGTCCGCAAATATTTAAAGCGGTGGAGCGCAGTAATAGTTCGTTATTTTCCTTGAATAAATTTTTCAACCAATGCAATTGTAGGTTTGGTAGGAAAACAAACGCATAAAAATATGTGACCCTTGGACAATATTAGGAAACTTGTTTCTAAACGGTGCCAAATCAAAACTCAAACTCACATGATTGCCTTCAAAATCCAAATATGCCAAGTCGAAATAACAGCGATGGAATACACCTAGTTTCTTGTTGACCAAATTCAAAAGCTCCCCTCCTGTGCATCTCCCCTGTAATACGAAACACGCTTAAATCACGTTGTAAAAACATTGTGGCGACAAAAGATTGATCGAAAATATAGCAATTCGTTTGTAAACTAAAGCGATACGCACAACTTTGAATTTCTCACATATGAATGATTGCTTCTCAAAGCTACATATACCATTCAAAATAGCGAGATTGAAATTAGAAAAAAAGCGTTATTATGAAAGTCATCTATATACAGAAGAAAATTCTACAAATAACTGCATTTATCCCAACGGAGTTCTCTAATGAATGTTTAATAAAGCAACGTATTGAACCATTGTAATTCTCTAGTAATCGTGTTACGGGGCATGATAGGCGATGAAGTTCGGTATACTTCTGATCTTGATCATGCCGTGAAACAATTAGTGTTTTATCATTTGCACATGCGTATGCTGTCGCTACACTCATATAATTAATTTGTTCGACAATTTATATGTATTATTTATTGAACATGGTCAGATTAATAAATAAATCTAACTGGTCTTGGTAATAAACTTTCTCATGTTTGCTATAACAGATAACGTGATCGACAAAACCTTTACCAAAGCTTGAAACATAGGAAGTTAAATAAATTATGTTTGTTAATTAATGATGATAACATATTACTCAAATTTTAGAAATTTTGTGTTAAAGAATCGTTACAAGAAGTAACTTCAAATCATGAACATCCAAATATATATGCGTGCATATCTCAACGACCTTAGTAGGAAAAGGCTCTGTTCTCGTGTAACGTCGCAAATTTTGTTAAAATCTACGTGACTGCCCTATTTGAATCCTTGTTCTCTGCATTCCTTACTGAAGAATGAACGAAATCCTGGCAAATAAGTAATGGTACTAAAAAATAAAATAGAAACTATTTGCATCGACATTCTACATTTTATGTAAGCCTTTTCAACGTACACAAAATGTTGCAAATACCGTGATAATAATCTACAAATAATGTTTATCGAAAAATCTTTTTTAGCTGCAATTCAAACGAGTAAGTTGTAGGGTGATCATAATATGTTAATTTTGACGTTTCAAAAATCCGCATTTACTTGCAGTTCTATCATACAGACAATCACCTGTTCCGTGCTGTTTCCACTCCTCAAGTAGGAATAATAGGATAAGGATCCGCTAACATTTATTTAGTGGAGTAGTGGTAAATATTTATAAGATTTTACCTCGCCGCTGGTTAGGGTTGGCACGACCAACTTATTCAATCACAAGTTAAATTTCAGAAACAATCAGATAAATTCGAGAATAAATTGTACATGTAACTCTGTTAAGATTTGCATAATTTTGAATGCGTTTTCTTAAATAAAATTTAGGCAAAGTCAGGTTATTTCACTGTGTTGATTACGTGTTGAGAAAGCCTATACGCCTTTCATTGACCACTTTTTAAATATAAGTGTTGAAGGTATCGGATTTAATTTATCAAACAAATCAAATTTGCTCTACAGAGATTCTCATGAATGGTGAAAATTTAGAAACGCACCGATTACAAAACGTAAATATGACGGGTTTTCATCGAGAACTAAGATTCAGATTAGCATTTTTAACACATATCAAACAATGAGACCTGTTATCCTTCTAACAAAAGGTTTCATCACTTGACATTTTCGTGATAGATGATAAAGATTATGATTAAGCAGCTGGCCTTTCAGATTTAACAGATTTTACTGGATGTTGACAAATAAGCTTCAACGACGCTGTTCTTCATCTAGATTCACGAAACAAATAGCTTGTTGTTGAGTAAAGCTGCCGCGAAAAACTTGTCCAAACACACATGGCTCCTGATTTCATTGTCTCCCATTCATAAGGGCATACAACACCAAACCTATCGTGGGGTGTGTTATATAAATATGGATTTTATTAGAAGCATATTAATTTGTAGGAAGAAACGGTAGGCTAGTGCGTTCTTAGGACGAATTCTAATGCAAATCTAAAGAAAAGATTGGTTATATGTTTGAACTGATTTTTATCTGCAGAATGGTTAAAAATCTAGTAATTTTTTTGCATGTATTTAACAAGACAATCAGTGAAAAAGAGACAAAAATGTAAGATTTAGATATCATAAATCGAATGGAACAAACCTTCAATTTGAAATTATCCACACTATCGTCTAAGAAGATGACTGATATATTGAGTTCGGTGTTTTTGTCCAATGACGGTTTTTCATCTGCTCCCATGCCACAATCAGTGAGAGTTCTTTAATTTGTTTCCGAATAAACAACAGACAGTGCTGGAAAATTGTTTTGATATATTGATTCATTAAAATAAAACAACACCGATTTTAATACTAAATAATTGTATGAAATCTTCTAAATACCAACATTAGATTATAAATTTTAGTGCTAAACCCAAAAGTTTATTTGAAAGGGCAACTATGATGAATATGGCTTTGCAATTCTTTCATCTACGTATTTGGCCTAACGATTCAAATTATTGGATGAACACAACATTATGTAACTGTTGTCAGTTAACTTTCATGTGTTTTCAACACTAAGCTGTTGATGTCATTTTCCTCCCATGAAGTAGATGGTAAGCTCACTCACACTATTATCGAACAATAATTCATCTTTGTAACAACATTGTTTACTATTCCTAACAATTGAACTTGATGTTCACTTCCCGTTGATTCGTGTTCTGTGATTGCTTCCGCTATACCTTTGTGCACGTTTTGGCTACCGCGATAAATCTCCTATATCATATGCTTTTTTCCCTACATTCTTGGGGACATTATTGTAGTGGTCACTCTACTACAAATTGTTAAACCCGAAATACACGCATCCTTCGTGTATCCTTTCCGGTACGTCATTTTCCCGCTTTACATCGGAGTTTTCAGGTAATTTTTAACCTCGTTTAAACGTGCATTTTTGCATCATTTGCTCCTGTTCATCATGAGTGATTCTAAACGCGTTATTTTGATATCGATGTTCATCACAATACCCAGTTTTATTCCACTGGTCCCTGAGTATTGGTTTCAATTTTTTAGAAACTGAATTTACTTCTAAAAATATAATAGATGACTCCGCCATGTTTTCATATTTAACGCAGAAACTCCACGCGAAAGTGTTGTTACAGGTACGCGATGCAGTTCTGGCCGCACCCATAGGTGACCGCTACCGTATCGTCAAACAGGCCGTTATTTCACGCAAGTTCCCGTCTGAATGATCTAGGCTACAGCAGCTGTTCGGCAACTTAGAAATTGCCTACAAAAGCCATCTAACATACTAATAGAGATGCGCCGCCTGTTAGGGTCATCGCACATGGACGAGTAATTACTAAAGGAATTATGGTTCCAGCGTTTACTTGAGTGCATGCAGCCCATCTTGGTTGCTGCAAAAAGCACTCAGGTATCTAAGCTTGCGGAAATGGCGAACAACATCGCTGAATGTATCCGCTCTTATCCAGATGCATATATTTCCACGGTAACCGCAGGACGATCATGCACACAGGGTAATACAGCGGAAGTCAGCAATGCGAATCCGCTGGCTCAGGTTGCAGCTTTACTCAATGAGGATCGAAGCCTCAAAATCAACTAAAAGTCACGATCACGCACCCCATCCCGCTGACACTCGAGTAGTCACACTCGGTCACCCGTTTGCTGGATACATCGTATATACGGCGTTGATGCGAGGCGTTGCAACAAACCTTGCGCCCATCGCAAATCGCCTGAGGGAATCTCCCGGACCGACAGCTAACGACGACTACTGTCGTCAGCCCGAAGAGATTAATTCGTCTTTTCGACATCAAGGATAAGTCCACAGTTCTACGTGACGGACCGATAGGCAGTATAGACATTCGCACATACGCTAAAGCGTGCGGTGATTGTCAACGCACGAAAATCCACTGACACACCAAAAGCCCTGCAGGGGCCTTTTGCCGAACCGGATAATAAGCGCTTTCTTTCACATCATGTAGGAAATTTTGTTAGGCCGCGATGAACACCTTCAGGTGGCTATAAATACATCCTCAACCTAATTTTAGACCGTCTTAACAGGGGCTGCCGCCCCGGCCCGTTTCTCTGACCAAAACTGCTCTCCAAAACAGTTGCACAAGCCATTAATTCAACGTTATTGGGCTAGCACAGTTCGGTTATCCGAGATCATACACGGAAGAGCATTCCCACTTTCTTAGGACCGCCTTCATGGTAATATGCCTAGGCTACCCAGGGTTGCCTAAACATAACCGAACTACCGCCTGTACCACCCCCTGCCTGACGAATGGTCAATAGCGTGGAAACGGTTTCACAGAGCAACTCAAAGCGCAATCGCATATTGATATACGGACTAGAGAATAACTGCGACGATATTAGGTCCTACCTATTGATACTCTTAAGTTTTTCAAGGTCAACATGTTTAACCACCCCTACTTCATGACATAGTTTTTCACTGCCACCCCTCCCGAACTGTTAAATTCGGGTCGTACCATCGCCCATTATCTAGGCCCGTGAATATGTCTCCCCGACTAGGCAGATCAGCATTCTCATATAGAGATTACGTAGCTGCGCTTTGCCCGACATTATATGAGTCAATTCCACCCACCACCCCCGCGACTTCAGGTTAAACCGTCCCACGTGCCGAAGGCGTCGGCACATTGTCAGTATTTCTTTCTCCAAAACGACATGACGAAGCAACCTCTTCACCCTTATTATGCTGGACCATTTAGAATAATACCTCGGTCCAAAAAAACAGTTGTCATTGACTGCGCCGATCGACACGACACGGTGTCGATTGAAAGAGTCAAACCGGCCTTAATGGTCAATACCGTTGATTCAGCTAATCCGCCAGACCCAACCTCAGCACCAGCAGTGATAAACCCTACCTTACACTCTACTATTTTAACGCCTACCAACACAACAGCTAGGCGAGCGAAATGGCATCCTGTAAGGTTTGCCGACTATGTTATACACGTTTAACGTGGTTTTATCACTTGGTATATACCCGTGCATGCTTTACGTACCTCATTACTCTAACTCGGTCGTGGCCTTAAACCCATACACCAGAGAGTATTTTCTTCTCACTCCTCAGGTACACATTCACCTCCTACTATTGAAAGCGTGACACACGCCAACCACGGATCACCGACGCTCGTCGCCTCAAACATGAGCACACACCGCCCAACACAAAACCTATCAAACAAGGTCCTTACCAGCCCGACTACACGCCACTTAGATTTCTCCAGGCAGGGTCGTTTGCCATCAACCATGAAGGTGCAAAAACTTCTCAGCACAGACTATGCTTTCGAAGCTTCTGGTTCTTCGTTGTCAAGCCTACAAAAGTTCCAACATCTGCTCCTACTAAGACCATGCCAGGCGGACGATTTCCGCTAGCAGCACGCTCACCTCATGTAATTCGGCACTGGCAGCACGTGCACTCCATGTGAGACGTGACTCAGCTTAGTACTTATCGGTTTTTTATGTATCCTACCATGGGCACCACCGACAATCGACCTATGCGGGTGAAGTGCCTTGGCTGACTTCGAAGTGACTGGTGGTTGAGAGACTACCTTCCAGCCTCGAACGACCTGACACCGCATGGCACGTTTATATGTCAATTTCTGATCAGTAGTCTCCTCTAACAAGACTTCTTGGAATGGGACTTTGTAACAACATTGTTTAGTATACCTAACAATTGACCTTGATATAAACTTCCCGTTGATTCGTGTTTCGTGACGGCTTCCGCTGTACGTTTGAGCATGTTTTGGCTACAGCGATAAATCTCCTATCTCGTGTGCTTTTTCTCCTACATTCTTGGGGACATTATTGTAGTGGTCAGTCTACTACATTTTCATTCATGATGGGATCTGTTTCAATAACATTTCTCGACAAAATGTCTACTCACAGCTCATTTAAGCATCCGCATATATATAATTAAATAAATAAATAAAATAAACATAAATAAATAAATATATTGAAGTTACACAGATAAATCGAAGTTCTATTTAATCAAATGTTTTAATATCGCAGTCATTTTCTACTGTTCATTTAAATTTAATTGTAAACGTAAACAACATATATCTGAATATTAACATTTTTCGGGGTTTGCTGCAAAAACGGCTAAGAATCGTTTGCTTTCGGTAAATAAAAATCGACTCGTGTTATCGAAGGAGCATCCGGAATCATTATCAAACATAACAAAAAGTTGTTACACAAAGAATTTGACTACGTTGATAGAGGCTGACTTCTCCAGGATTCGGTTTATATTAAAAACAGCCTGAATAATCTTCGCTAGATTTGTATATAGAAAACACATGAGATATGTAGGCAATGTTATTATTTACGGATATATTTGGTTTAAGTTCGAACAAACGCGACTTATCTGAATTCAAATATATATAATCCCTAGGAATCCATTATCATGTTTTTTTTCAAGTATACACAGAGACGAAATGTAAAACGATGCAATTTCTGCACTATAACAAGCGAGAATTTTCGATATTTGACACCGATTAAACTTGCTTGCTGTTGAATGGTAAAGAGAACATATCGTTGCAAGGCTTCAATTGCACTGTCAGGTATTAAAATATGAAAAACTTCTGAATCTTACGTTAACATTAATATGATATGGTAGATTTTGTACATCAAAATCAAAGATTATTGAATCAATAACGCTTTGATCAACGAAACTTGGTTCGCAGTGAATTGATATTGTAACCTAGTTATTCACCATAAATATGAGAAAAGCTAGTAATATAATATATAATCTGATAAGTAAAGATTCTCAATTCTCCTGTGGTGACGGTTCTAATAATAATCAATATATTCAATCAATAGTAATCAATAATAGTGTAATGCAACAATTTTTGTTGTTATTCTTGCATGAATTACAGTACATTCTTCGTCTACGCATGGTTTTCGTTCTCCTGTCGTTGTCTGGGAGTCACAATTGTATGTGGATATAACTGGAATACACGCAACCCAAGCACACGAGATAGAAGATTATTCTTGATAGCTAAAACGTGCTCAAAGGTACAGCGGTTGAACGTTTGTGTTTGGGGTAACCGCAAGCTGACTGTGAAGACAAAGATGATGATATACAACGTGTGCGTGCTAAATACTTTACTATACGGCAGCGAAACCTGGACCACCCACGCAAGACGCGAACGGAAGCTGAATGCTTTCCATCTACGAAGCATCCGTCATATCTTGAACATATCGTGGATGGACAGAGTGATTATTGCTGAAGTGCTTTCAAAATCTGGTGTACGGAGCATGTTCACCCTATTACGTCAGCGTCGCTTGCGGTGGCTTGGTCATGACTATAGAATGGAAAATGGTCGTATTCCGAAAGATATACTCTATGGTGAGTTGCAATTAGGAAGTCGACCATTGGGCAGACCGCACTTGCGGTACAAAGATGTTTGAAAAAGAGATATGAAAGCTTTTGACATTGACACCGCTAGCTGGGAGAAACTTGCTCCTGACCGCTCAATTTGGCGGCATTGTGTAAAGCGTTGTCTGAGAGCAGTAGAAGAGCAGATACAGCTCTTGGCTGCTGAGCGCAGATCACGCCGTCGGCGTGCAACTGATGCAATACAACAGAGTTCTGACTAACGTTGTGGGAGAGATTGTTCCTCCCGAATCGGACAGTTTAATCATTCCAAAAGCTGTAAAACATGAAACCATGAAGAAGGCCAACAACAACAACAACAACGCAGCCTCAAAACCAATTCCTCACAATCCACTACACCCATGGATTATTTTTCGAATAAATTAAGGTATGTCCTCGACTTGAAATGTGATGTAACCAGATTGCACCTCTTTATTTATCTGTATTCAATTGATTGAAGAAGAAAGAAAAATCTTTCAGGATAAATGTCGCAAATAATATGATGTTTATTGATTAAAATCAAAGAAAATATTGCCTATGATGAATTTAATTTCTAATAGGATATACATATTGAAGGGAATATCAGTATAATAAAGTTTTTCATTATATTTTTAAAAAAAACGAACCAACACAGAATATATTGTTTATAATTAGAAAGCAAAACCGATATGTAACAATTAAACGATATTCGATTGTTTTTCGTCAAGGAATATGTAAAAAACGTTAATTGCTCATGGTAAAATAAAGTTCCTTATCATATATTAGAATAACAGAATCACGAATTTTACACACTTATTTGAAATTTCTTTTTTTTAAATTATTGCGTTCTGTAGTTGAACTTTCAATAAATATGACCTTCAAATTTGAAACGCATAGCGTGGAGTACATCTAAATGAACATTTATAACGTATAATTTGCAACATTTTTGTTTTTTGATTATTCCAGAAACTTTCATAGTTTTTTATTGCTTTCAAAATTTTTTATCACTTTTTTTTCTAACTTTGATGATTTAATTCTTATTAATCCATATCACTATGTTATGTGCAATTTTTCAAACCTTGTAGCATTGAGCTGTGAGTAAGTTGATTCTGCGATAACTTGTTGACAACTTTCTGGACTGACTGCTGTGGATGCGTGAGTTCTGAGAATCGTTAACGTTTACGGAATCACATTCATTTAGCGAGCCAACAAATTTTCCTTTCCCCAAATTCTATTCGTTCTGAACGTAAATCTCAACAGATTAATACAATTACTGTTGTGAAATATTTTTCGGACCCGAAATGTTTGATTTCATGGTAAACGAGTAACTGAATTTTCAATCGCAATCTTTTTATTCAACTCAAATTGTCATTCGATGAGCTATTTTAAATTTTTTTAATAATTTATGTAGTATTGTTGCTAGTATAACTTGATATCCTTACCACTACAATATGGTGAGATTGTAACTACATAATAATGATCCGGTCAAGATAATTAACTACTTCGTCGAGGTTGTTCATTCTAAATTCTTATTTTCTTTATTGTCTGATTCTGAATTTACTTACCCGATTATATAAATTACTGAGTTACATTTTTTTATAACATCTTGTAGATGTTGGTCGTGTAATGGGTAATTTCGGAACATGAAACATGAAGCCTTAGCTAGCTATGCACTCACAAACTTCGTTGAATCACTCCTAATCGACCTTATCGAGTAATTGAGCGAATTGATTCGCAGTGATCCTGAAGAAGTTCCAAAATTCACACTGAAAATGCCTCTATATATTGAAATAGAATTTGTGAGAAAAGAAGCTGGAAACATTATCTCAAACTTGAACATGGCGACAGAAATCTTACAAAAATTTTTACGACACATACGCCAACCTCTTGTTAGCCTAACGTTAGATAAAGCGATTTATCATCAACTGTATTTGAAAAACATGTACTCAAACATCGAGCAAATTCTCGATGAACTTAATTATTCATTCCGTCTAAAAGAACTCACAGGAGCAGCTTACAATATTTGGCTGATATATCAGGGTTTATTGCGCCCATTTTGATACAACCATATAATTGCAATGCAAAAATGAACGAAAGAATAAATATACAACAAGTTTCAATTGAGCATCTTATTTGCTCAGTCACAAGACACCGAACCTCATCCAGCCGTGGAAGATTCCTCCCCAGATCTCGATGTCTTTCTCTCTCCTCATTATCCCTCCGTTCAACAAATTATCCCGATATATGCTGATTCTATCAACGATGTGGTGGACCCTCACTCAAGTGCACCAAGCCTTGTGCTTATGTTTTGCAGAGCTACCCAGTGGGGAACTCACAAGCTACTCAGTTGTCGCTTGTTCCCAAGTTCGACTACTATTTGTTAACGACCCGTTCCGTTCCATTCTTACCTCATTTGCCCAAGAGCTGCTATCTGTTTACCTTCAACGTCCATCAGAGATTGACGAATCTCTTGCAAAGCTATTTCTCTGCAGGCTGCAAATAGAAGTGTTCACAATACCTATGATCGCAAATCAGTTGAAATAAACTTAGACCTTCGGCGTGAATTTTCACAGATTTTGTGATTGCTGATGTTGAAAATTTCATAATTGGCACTTTATTGTCATTCTTTACCATCACGCTCAATCTGAAATTTAGATATTTGATATACAGCATCATATTTATGATTGTCTTATTCAACCAACCTTCACTCCACTCAATTGTTAAGGGTTTAATTCCTTTATTTAATTTAAAATTCTCCACGGATTACCTTTACAATTTTTTTCATTTACATCACTTTCGTCTTAGTCCGTTAAGTCAAAGACGCCTACCCGTTTCTACAGGACAACGCCGTTTAGATCGTAAAAAATCAACCCCCAAAGGATGAATTCAAACACCTGATTCAAATCGGTATAATTTACCATTCCAATAGCTGCTGGTCATCACCTCTTCATCTTTTTCCGAAGAAATCTACTGGTGTTTAGATACCTTGTGTTGGTTATCGTGCTCTGGTCGCTTAGACTATTACATAACATTATCCCATCCCACACATGCACGATGTTTTAAAAGCTGTTTGGTGAAACCATTTTTCAAGTCAGCATTATGCATCATCATAATCCTATTGCTGATTGTGACGTTAAGAACAATGCCATCACTACACCCTTTCGTATCTTTGACATCAATCACATGACGTTCGGCGCTCGAAATTCCTCACTGTTATATGCCTTCTGAATCATGTCGTCAGAGGTCTTAAATTTGTTTTTCCAAAACTGCCATTCCCTATTCAGGAAAAAATAAACGCTATCTCTCTTTTGTTTTTGACCGTTTTTCTGATTTTCGTCTTGTCGTCAACCATTGAATATCTATTTTTGGGTTAATTTTCTCGAGCTTTGTATACATTACATTAATCGATATACTATCATTTCATGTTGCATACAAAGTCGCGGTAGTTGAGGGATTCCGTACGCCCACTGCGTTTAACATTTGTAACGCTTTCTAAGTAAAATTAAATATTATCGTCGTTATTGCTTCATTGATAGAATGCTTTCAATTCTCTTACCAGCCTATTGTGTGTAAGAGAGAAAGACATCTGGATTCAGAAGCACATGCTGCATACGAATCTACCAAATCAGAAATTAAAATACAGCTGCCCTTACACCCCTCAGCAACGATCCTTCTACAAGTTTTGTGTTATCTACTGTATGATCCAACTTTGCAGCTTGTGATGTCCTTCAAAAACTTATACCAAATGTTTTACAACCATTGAAATTTTCATCTTACACATGCTCACCAATCCAATCTAAATACAGTGCTTTTGTCTAGAAACACCCCGCTATATACCCAGTTATCAAATACTTTCGATATCTATTAGAAGCTCGTAATTTCACAGTTTCCCAGATTAAAATCCTCATGTGCATGCTTTTCGATCTCCTTCGACAAGGATTGTCCACGTAAAGGATGACAAATCCAGTTCATCTCTTGATTAACTATAAATTTTCGTCCCATCACCGAAACTTCTAATGTTGTCGCAGACTTGAAATGCCTCTTTGGTGTTGATTTTATTATTCAGATTAATATCAGTCCAAAAAGCAATTGTTGGAGAGCAAATTTGTAAAGAGTTGATGTCCGAAGCCAACTCTTTTCATCCATCAATTTGACTGAAACGCCTTTACATTTTCCAGGAAAGACCATTTTATGTTATATATCGAATAATATCATACACACTTTTATTCTTCTATCTTTTCGTAAAGCCATTTTAACCATTTGAATACTATATCTCATCCTGAAATTCTCGCAATTATCAAGCTGATTTGTTTCTCTATTGTTTGATCTAGCATGCTGAAAGATATTTGCCACTGGGCAATATCCTGCATTCAATACCAACGTATTATGGTTCGTCATACATCGACTATTCCGGGAAATGTTTGCAATAACGAATCTCAATTTGCACATATCCATTTATATATAATTTGTCTTTGCCTTTCTTCAACATATTGTACGTTTATTTTGACTGCTTTTGATCGATTAACTCGATGGTGTATCGCCTCCCTTTCAGAATCCGTTGCTTGTGCTTTCATCCAGCATTGAATATCATACTTCGGCGCACCTGCTGTACTCGCCACGGATCTGTGAGCTGAAATTCATTCTTTTACCTTTCATGATCTAGCAGAATTCGTTGGATATCTACATATCCACACTTAGGGCCTATCATCCATTTGCTAATGTTCTATTTGATCGAGTTCATAAACAGTTGAATAATCTTCGGCGTGTTAAGATGACTCCAGCATAGGTGGAGAGAAAATATTCCAATTGTACTTCTTGCATTACGTACATGGTGAAAGAAGACCCAAAATGTTCTCCTTAAAAATTGGTATACGGTTCATTTTTATGTTTGCCAGCTGATTTTGATAGTCATTCTGGACATCCCCCGTTTCCAGCCTTTTTTCTCGGTTGCGCAAATTTTCATTTGCAATACCAACCTACACGTCCTTCCACAATTTCAAACAAAAACACTGACTTAGATTTGTTCGATTTCATCGTTCTTCATCGTGATACCACGAGCAATTCATTACAACCTCGTTATCTTAGTCCACATCAAGTTATCTCCACCAGACAAACACTTCGTATTAAGCATCGATGGTCGCCGTAATGCAGTCTCAATTGCTAGATTGAAACCTGTATTTTTGAACTGTCCTAACATATTTAATTCTAACCGTCATCCATGAGATCACAGCACACTCGTTCTCAACTAGAGTCAAATCACGTTCCAACATCAGATTTTACATTACCCACTAAGCATTTTTCCACCTGTGCGAATCGTAGTGGTTAGCGCGTTAGGTTCCACTGCATCTGAACGATTATGTGTGAATGATCTTTCGAGTTAGTTGTACGCTCTGGGATTGGAGTATTGATATATTTACTATATTGTCATTTGATAAATGCAATTGTTGAAGATTGTAACATAGAAATATATATATACTTTTGAATACAACCAGCGCGGAAATTTCTATCTTGCTATGACTGATTTTCTGAAAACATGTTTTCAATTGTCTAGACCAGGGGTGGGCAAACTTTATGACTCACGGGCCACAATGGGTTCCAAAATTTGACAGAGGGGCCGGACCACGAGTATTTGGATGGAGTGTTTGGGCCAGATATATACTAAAATATTACATTTAGTGTATGTAAACCTCATAGCACTGTACTAATAATACAATCCAATTTATTAACTGTCAAATATGGAAAAGAGTCCTCATCACTAGGGTTACCAAAAAATAGCCCTCAAAACTTGAAAAAATTGCCTTTTTTATATTGCTTTTATAATTGCCTAAAAAAGAGCAAAAATTGCCTTACTTACAAACTTTCAATATGCATTTTTTTCATAAAACAGCAGAAAACCCCACCAATTTCAGTGGGAACAGTGTTGTTGGTCTCCTGTTTTTGCCAGTGCATCGAGGTCTGGAGTTAATTTTGTTGTGGCAATTCTCAGGACAGATCTAAGGTGTTGGTCTGTTAACTTGGATCTGTGATGGTATTTGTTGATTTTCATGACGCTAAACGTCTGCTCACACACATAGGTCGAGCCAAACAACACCAAAATCTTCTGTGCAGTCCTTCGAAGGTTTGGAAACGTGGTCTCGTTAAGTGAAGCATAAAATTCATTCAGTTTAAGAGACTTGAACTTCTCCTTTGAGATGGAGTCAGACTGAAGATCGATCAGTTCCAATTGCAGCTCCTGCGGTGCTGATTCGGGGTCTTGTGAAAGAGGACAAGACACCAGTTGAAGTAACTTGTCAATTTTTTCAAAATCACAGAACCGACGGCAAAATTCCATGTGCAGGTCGTCCAGTGATTTGCAGTATTTCTTCGCATTTCGGGCGGCCTCTTTCTGCACAGCCAGGGTGGGGAAATGTGCGAAAGATTCGTTTGACATTTGCTTGGAGAATAAACCAAGCTTGGATTTAAAGGCTTTCACATTTGTGTACATGTCGTGCACAAACAGATCTTTCCCCTGTAGCTTCACGTTCAGCTCATTCATGTGTGAAAATATGTCCACAGCAAATGCAAAGTCACATAGCCAGGTTGTGTCGCTCAGCTCGGGGAATTCTTCGGATTTTCCCACTAACAACAAAAATGAGCGAATCTCCTCTTTGAGATCCCAGATTCGTTGAAACACTTTCCCCAAACTTAACCAGCGGACGCGAGAATGGTAAAGTAGGTTCTTTCAAAAACTCGCCTTCGGAGAAAGGCTTGCCAGCCTTTGCTAATGTGAATGTCAGCAAATAACTTGCCTTGGTACTTAACTCTTGAATTGCTGTTTGTCTTTGAAACAAGTTCTGTTGACTGTGTAAATGAGCTGCCAACCTTTGAGCAGTAGCCGCCCGTTCTTGCGTTGACTACTTGCTAGCATAATTTGCATGCTTCGTTTCAAAGTGACGGCTGATATTGTACTCTTTGATAACCGCAACAGCTTCTTGGCATATCAGACATACAGCCGTTGACCGGACTTCGGTGAAGAAGTATTTTGTTGTCCACTCCTTATTAAAAACTCGGCATTCGCTGTCCACTTTCCTTCTCTTTGGTCCACTCATTTTCACAGAAGGGCTCAAATGTCTACAAATAAAGTAGAAAATTATCATTGTCTAAACTTTCAGGGTTTATCAGTTATTACATGCAGAAAATTGAAGCACGGAGACCAATTTTACAAGCGTCACCTCACTTCCGAAGTCTGTTTACAACTGGCGTCCGGCATGGCTCTGCCGTCTCACATGCTTAAAAAAACGGTCCACACGTCCATTAAGGGTGTAGCGGTATGGGCTTACAAAATCTATCAGAGATTACAAAAATAATAGCTACAATGTTGTATAAAGATATACAGATAGAAAATTCAAAATAACTCACCGAAGGCTGAAGTGAGTTGAGCAAGGAAATTGTGATGGAAAGGATACTGATTCTCCACGATGTCGAAGATTCCGAGTACGAACAGTAATGCAGGAATTGGCTTGATTAAATCCGTTAAGATGGAAGTTCAGTTCAGGTAACAAATAAAGTAGCAAGCTCGCTAAAATGGAGTTATATCCGTGAGCGTCACAATAATTAACAATTGCAAATAACAAAATGAGTGAAATACAACAAGGGTAACAAGTTTGGACAAGGTCGGCGGGCCAGATTAAAAAGCCTAACGGGCCGGATGTGGCCCGAGGGCCGTAGTTTGCCCACCCCTGGTCTAGACTGACTGCCGTGAATTTTCGAACTGTAAGAAACATTAACGCTCACGGAAACAAATCCATTTTATCGAGTAAACAACTTAATTTGTTAAACAAACATCTTTTCGTTTGAAACCGCATTTAAACGGATCAAATCAGTCTTCTTCGTGTATTCTTATTCAGCCTCATAATTCTAGACATCCTCTATAACCAGTAACTGACTTTCAATCACAATCTGTTTCATCAAATCACAATGATCCCAGGTGGGCTACTTTGTACTTTTTATTTTATTCTTTCACATAATAATGTAGCTACCATCATTATTATTTTTGCCGCAGCAATATGGTAAGCCCGACTCCGCTACACCCGTTTGCAAAAATGGAGTTATAAATACTGCTGGTAGATCCGATAATGTCAGAATATCAAAAGACGAAGGCCTGAGAATTACACGTTAATCTTCTAGAATTTGTGGAACGCAATCTCGAATAGAAAATGATAACGGTAGGAAGTTGAATAGAGATACAATTAGCATTAGAAAACGGGGATAGCAAAATATCATCACATTCTCCTTCACAAAGGCGAGAAAGTAGAGACATGATCCTCACCTATGAAATACCTTAAAAAGAAAATCACCCACTCCGTGAATTGATAGAAGTCAGTCTCTTCTATAATTCACAGAGACATTCACATTTTCTCATTATGCCTCACTAAAGACTCGATTGCAGACGTCATTTTTTCTCTGTGTGCATTTGCATTCTGTGTAATTCAGTAACATAATCAATCACGATCAGCATTTTCAAATCGAAACTTGTTGCTTCTATCAAAGAACACTTTACTCCCGGCCATGTATATTGACTACATATGAACCCACACAAATGAAACACCCCAATGGAATTTAATTATATCCTCTGTATTTTTATAGTTGTTATCTAATGGTATATGTTAGGCAATTGCTTTTTTGACCATAAAATCTGGATTCTTTATTTTTTTCTAGATTCTCGATTCTTTTTAAATGGTTAATCGATGCTATTCATGAAGAACATTCTGGTTCGCCTGATTGACAGCAAAAGACAGTTATATGTCGATCGGCGCGAATGATTAATGATGGCTTCATCTACGTTTAGCAGCCAAAAGCATAACAATATATCGTCCAACTTACAAAGCACACCTTAACAATCGCCTCGGATTTAAGCGGTTTTTTCTAACTTGTAGCGTCATTACTACTTATTTTCAAACCTATTGTACCTCATGTATTGTCTGTCAAAACGTCGACTAGTTAATGTCATCTTAGCTGAGAGATGTCAGGGAATTAGGACATAAAAATGACTTCCAATGACATAGGTCTTCACTGCAAATTACTTGAAGTTTCCTGTGAAAGCCACATAAACATATGAGAAACTTATATGAAAAAGAGCAGCCACTGTTTGCATTAATTAAGATGAGAGAGAAGTTTTAATGGAATACCGAAAGAGAAAGAGCTTTTAAAGAACTTAAAGAAACGATGACTACAAGGCCACATTGCCTGACGATTACGGGCGTAGCAAAGGAATTCACCAACACCGTTTATGCCAGAGATGTTGCGTGTGTAACTATTTTGTTGCAACCCGAATTTATTGTTGAATATGCCAGCTGACTATTAACAGTATCAGACCGAAAATACTGAACCACAAAGAAAGATCTTCGGCGATCGTTTAAAAACGTTAGAAATGGAGAGCCTGCTTACTCGTCACATCCTTCAGCGTGAAATCATACCACAAGCACCTAGCATGGCTGATAACAAAAAGTACGCTAGAGGAAGTTTGGCAAGATGGGTGCACCGAATACAGATGTAAAATTTCTTCATTGAGCACATAAACGGGACAGATAACGAGCTGCCCGATGCGATTTCACGGCCAACCACAGAAGATGACATACCAGCAGTGGCAATCCCAATAAAACAATGCATCTGATAAACAGAAATATCGTCAGCTATCAACAAGATGAAGAAATAACAAAGGAGATATTGGGCTATCTAGGGAAAGAAATAAATGAAGGAGTTGCTGGGCACAGGGAACAGACTGAGTATAGTGGGCAGAAAGATAATGTAAGAAATGGAGTTCGGTGAATCCTTGCGACCGAAAAAGGTACTGTACATCTCCAAAGTCGTGAGACCCCGCATGCTGAAAGTCGCACATAATGGACATCACACTGGAGCAAAGTGTGTTCTGGAGCTACTGAAGCGAAGAGCTTTTTGGCCTAGCATGGCTTTTGATGTTAAAGAATCAGTACGGATTTGTTCTTGCTCCGAGGAGACCACAGAAGCGAGACAAGGAACAACCAAGATGGTTAAAGGGGAAGCAAGGATGCCAATACAGGCTTGAGGTATGGACGTATACAGACCCCTACAACATAGCAAAAGAGGGCACCTGTATATTGTCTTGATGAAGGAGCATTTCACCCGCTGGGTAGAAGTGGTTCCAATACCCGATCAAACCGCAGAAATGGTGGTCCGTGCGCTAATGGGATACGTGATTGCATGGCACGGGAAGAAGATATATGGACAGATCAAGGACCGTGTTTTGGGGCGGAGCATTTTCCAAAAATAATAAAGCGTTCAAGTATCAAGCTAGTACGGACATCTCCCTACCACAAACAGAATATGAAAAACGGTTGCAAACCCACCAGATAAAATGAGAAATTTATCTACCATAAGTCCTGATGGTTTGTCGTACAACAAAACAAGCGACCATCAAGTGTTTGCCGTTTGAACTGATCTTCGGAATAGAACGAAGAACGCTGTTAGATATTAAGATAACCGAGGAAAGGGATTAGGAATTTCCAGAACAGGAGAGACGAGACCAAGAAAGGATAACGGCACAAAAGACTCAGATGAGCAGAACACGAAATAAGATTGGTTACGACAAAAGATGCAAGTCACGTCTATGGTAGCAGTTCCCAATCACCGATCTCGTGAAACTCAAGGAGCATGGTCGACCAGAGACTAAGTGCGCCTGAGATTCTCAGTAGTTTTTTGACAAATGCTTTACATTTCAAGATATTTTCGAGAAAATCAATGAAAACTATGTTATGAAAATTTATCCACCGAAATTCCTAAACAGCGTGCAATTCCAGCCATAACTAATTGAACATTTAACATTTGAGACCATTCAAGACCATTCACCATAAATATTTATGTTGAAAACGCAAATAGCTGTACAATACCATCAGATATGCATAACAGTTAAACAAATCATAAAAACAGAGTTTGCAATGAATCGGTTATAGTAAGTTTTTGGTAACGTTTCGCTTCTGAACACAGAAGCTTCGTCAGACCAAGGGTGTCGGTACGAACAGTGTTCAGGTATAAATGGCATTCTCTTGACCAATCCTGAGTTCACTAAGCTACACAGGGGAGATTAAGATAATTGATCAAGATAATTGATCACAACTCCTAATTGCTATGTTCATCCCTAATTGTTTATTAATTGTTCAGGTC